>PVJI01006273.1:60490-88140 GCA_004026765.1 Micronycteris hirsuta | reverse complement strand
TGGGGTGATTTCACTAGAAATACTGAGGTCATGACACTTCCTAACCCCCTACTGGATACCAAATTAGAAGTCACCCACTATAAGCAGGGAGGCCGCGAGAAGCAGGAGGCAGCAGTGGACACAAGAGCAGGCCCAGGGGCACTCTCTCTGGGTTAGAAAAATTCTGGGTTAGAAAAATCATGTCTATACCACACAACATCTGGAAGACATTTGGCAAGTTACCTGTGTGTGTGGTTTTCCTCATTGGCAACACGGGGTCAGTGATGACAGTACTTCCTTGATAGAGCTGATGGGAGGATTAAGTGAGTTCATGTGGGTAAAGTACTTAGAATACTACCCGATGCATCAGAAGCATTCAATCAATGTTAGCTATTATCTTCATCAACATTGTCACCTAGTCCAACCTCCACAATGTTACAAATAAGAAGACTGAGAGACACAGTAGCAAAATATTTGCCCAAGATCATGCAGCTTGTTAGTGGCAGAACCAGGACTAGAATTCAAGTCTTTCATCCATCCACACCAAATTCCTTCAAAGTCTACAAAGTGTCCCCTTTAAAGGCCTCTATATAATTTCTAATATAGTGAGGGGTAAAAAATAGTTTCTAGGGAACAGGACTAGATTTATCAGAACTATTTATAGTGACAATATTTAATTTATTTAGAAATTTAAAAATCATTAAAAATTCAAAAGATACAAACCAAAAAGGATACTCATTAAATTACTTTAAAAACAAGGTACAGTATACTGTATGAATATTTATTTTGATGTTAGTGTGCCTTCTCCCCATTCCTAATCACTGTCATATGGTCACAGAAGGTTGAAATAAATATTTAACATCACAGAATGCCACGAGAACAACAGCGCTGCTGGTTTCTTAAAGTCAAGGTCAGAAGCATCAGCACTTTTCAGCAAAATGATCCCCAAAACAGGTGACTCAGAATAATTTTAGCCTATACATCACCCTATTGAATCAAAATCTCTCTCCTGTGCATAGTTTACTGAGGTCAGCACAGTTTGGGAAGGGAACAATTGAGCTCTAATAATTTTATTGCACTCACTGGAGCCACCCATCCTACACTGAGAGCAAAATTCATAGTGTTGGAGTGAAAGAAGCACAAAGCATTCATGTGGTGCTATGGACTCTGGCAAGTTTCCCTATTGGACTTTTATAGCAAAGATACCAACCTTTCTGCCCTTTCTTCTCATCATCTTTCATTCATTACCACCAAAGCAAAACTGGCTTAAAGTACCAATTTTTTCTCTTTAACCTCTGCTTTGTTCCTTTGTCACTGATTTCTTTCCTTTAACACCCAGATTCCATCCCAACAATTTTGCTTGTCTTAGTAAAGTTTGGGAACCTAGTTTATTATAGGTTAAATTTCAATTCCATGTTTTACTTTTAGGTACTATTTCCCGAGTCTTGGCAACCAACCACATTGCTGAAAATGTCCCCATTGTGACCTTTTTGCATACTTTCATATTTGTTTGCTCAAACAGCCTCAACTCTATATCTCTACTTATACAGTCTTTCCAACCTGAAAAATACTCCTTCCCACCATTCAATATTCTATGCATCCTTTCAGGTACAACTTGGGTCATGTTTTCTCCCAAGACTTAAACCCTCTACCCTGAAATCTGATGTTGCAACGATATCTAGCCAGCTGCAGCATCCTGCAATCCATCATGCCATTCTGTGTCTTTAGTCATTATCTGCCTGGACATCCCCTGGACATTTAAAGACTCTGTGGCAAGGACCCATTGTACAATTTTCTCTGACCTCTACCCTATACTTTTCCTCTTCTGTACTGTTGTTGGTTTTTTTTGGTTTTTTTTTTTTTTGCTATCACTTGCATAGCATTGCCATGTGTGTGTGTGTACTTGGAAGCTGTGTGTGTGTACTTGGTTAATCCTTACGACAATCTTACTTCCATGAGAGGGGTACTATTATTACTCCCCATTTTACAGATGAGGGGATGGAGGTACAGGGTGGTTGAATAAAATGCCTCACATCATATGATCACTAAGTAGCAGAACCAGGATTTGAACCCAAGCAGTACCTTTCAAGTCTATGCTTTTAACCATTGCCCCTAGCTGCCTACACTTGTATCTGTTTCTATTACATGTTTACACTATATTGCTTAAAATTAAATTATTGGGATAACATTGGTTAATAACATCATATATGTTTCAGATGTAAAACTTTATAATATGATATCTGTATATTCCAAACTGTACTCAACACCTAAAGTCTAGTCTCCTTCAGTCACCATATATTTGACTCCTTTTATTTTTTTGTCTTCCTCCCCAGCCCCCTTTGCTTCTGTTAACCACCATTTTTCTGTCTGTATCTATGAGTTTGTTTGTTTTGTTCATTTATTTGTTGCTTTTTGTTTTACATGCCACATTTGAGTAATCAGTTATATGTGTACCTCCTCAGTAGAGAGAGTCTTCTCCTTAGGTCAGAGGTACTATCTTACTGAACTTTTTATACTCTTAATGTTTGCTGCACTGAAGCCAGTTTCTCAGAGCACCCTACATTACAGAAGCTACTCTATTTGCACTTATAGTGAGGTACTTATTCTTTCCTCATTTGTTTCATGTTTTAGGTCTTAGCTCTCCAAATAGATTATAGGTGGAAGTTAGAGATACCTTCCCAGCCTTTTCTGAGTCCACCACAGCACTCAGCACAGTGATGAGCAAGGTGTAATTGTCCTGTAAGACACTGAAAATTGGGTGGATTTATCCCTCATGATGATGTTGCCAACTTGCCTTTATTCAACATCATTCTGTTGATTTCTATCAATCATGGTCCCCCTGAGTTCTAAGTTTAATCTTGAGATGTCCTAGCCAGAACTATCCAATTAAATGGTACCTATAACCTTGAGATGCATTCCCTTTAATACCCAAGAATTGCTGCAGACAGGGCTGAAAACAAGTTACAGATTCACTCTTGCAAAACAAATGCACACAACAGAGCATGTTAGAGACAGAAAAGAAAGAAACTATTACTGGCAGAAAGAAGTGTGACAAATATCTACTGTAATAAGAGGAGGACTCTTCATACCTAAAGGAGATCAGTATTTAATACTTTGTATGAAAGTTAAGGTGCAGTATCAGTATGAGGTGGCAGGTAGTGAGACAGACATCACAAATCCCAAGATAAAATGGTAAGAGGGTATTTCAGAAGACTAAAGGAAATGGTCCAGGGGAAAAGCATTTCACTTCTATTTCATTGCTTTTTTACCCCCTCCTTTTACATCCTACCTCTGCCATTTTTGGTCTGAGCCTCTACTTCTGATCTGTAAAGTGAAGATAATATCTACTCCATGCAGACAAAATGGGAAACACTCTGAAAAGTATCCCAAGGAAGTGGCACCAAAGACAGATCTCTGCAGTTGGCCAGAGGACTGCTACCTCCTTCAGAGAGGCTTTTTGGATTCCTTTACTCATAGTTAACTCTGTAAACATCACCCTGAATGAAGGCAAAAATAAACCAGAACTTGGGTTCAGCAAGTGAAGAACAAAGTGTATGCCTTCACAAGGGTAGCTGTGTTACTAGTTTCATGTAATTTTCTTTGTTTTTCAACTCCAAACAAACAACTCAAAGGAACAAACTTTCACTTGATAAAGCCCAAAGCCTCTCTTCAGATTTTCAGACAGTAGAAACACTTAGAGAGAGAGCTACACTCTGATTTTCAATCACATTGCAAGTTATTTGAGACCTCTCATTGGAAAGTCGTGCACTCTCCTCAAAGGCCAAGAAATTACTCACAAATCCTCTTGGGCATTGAAGACTGAGCATGGGCTTTGCCTTTTATGTGACCAGACACAAAAGCCAGCTCCCAGGACTGCCTAACCTTGGGTGTGACCTTGGGCATGACCTTGGGCAAAGCCTCCCTTATCTCATATGTCAAGTTGGGATACAATACTTATCTCATGGAGGTATTGTGAAGATTAAATTAATTATAACTAAAGAGCTTAGTACCATGCCTAAAACCTAGAAAGTTCTCAATAAATGCTCACCACTGCTATTTAACTTCCAAAGCAGAATTAGCCTCAACTCACTGGCATATGTCTCCAACTTAATGTCATTTGAGAGGTATGAGGTGTGATCTTGCTCTAATCTTTCCTTCTCACATACATGTCAGAGTCCTTATTATTCATTTTGAAAGGCATATTTTGTAGTAAAATTCTAGCATTTTAAGTGAGAAAAAATCTTAAACAGGAAACATTATAGCAATTTAACTCCAAGTGTAAGTGATTCAAACTAGCCAGCCTTGGCAAAAGGTGGGGAGGCTGTTCAGGATACACTAATTGAAAGACTATCTCTCTTATACCATAAAGAAAATTTTAGGGCTTCTCCTTGAATATCAAATGCTGTGGACAAAGAGCTTTTAGGGTAAGGTGGGCCTGGGCTCCAATTCAAGTTTTATCAGATAGGAACTGTTGTAAACTTGAACAGCACCCGACCTAAGCTTGTTCTATATCTGTAAAAATTGTGATAAGATGAAATCTTGGGAATTTCCCATTCATTCCACTATTTTGCTGTTATGCTATTTATGAGTTTTCAAAGAGTGAGGGGAGGAAGCCAGGAGAAGTAGAAATGTAAAGTCTAGCAGAGATCAGGGTATCAGGAAATGGAAGTTCCCCTTTCCCTATAAGGTAGGCACTTTAGATAGTCAGTCCTGGTAAACCAAGTATGTAACAGAAAAACATAAAACATAAAATCTGTTGTAAAATTAAAGCTGTCATTTTTTATTGTGTATCTATGAGATCTGTCCAGAAAGTATCCATCCATGTGATATGAAAAATAGGAACATTTATTGCAGAAGATACAAGACACAAGAAACATTGTCCATAGGACAATGATGCCTCAGTCCTCTTCAATCTAGGCACCTTGGGACCTCACACAGTTCTCCCAGTTGCCATCAGCCGCCCCGTCATATTTTCCTGAATCTCATCCCTTTCAAAGGGAAATCTCATCCCTTTCAAGGGAAATCTCTTCCCTTTCAAAGGTGATTTTAGTTGTGGGAAAAGTCAGAAGTCACAGGGTGCCAAATATTTGCTGTAGAGGGGCTGAGTCACCTGGGTGATTTGATGTTTCAACAAAAAACTCTGCATACAACATGATGCATGAGCAGGCGTGTTGTCATGATGAAGCTGCCAATCACCAGTTGCCCATAGCTGCAGCCTTCTGAATTATCAAGGTAGTTTCCATGGAGGAATGTTCAAGCTTCATGAAAAATTTGATGCAGATTTGTTGCTCTACTTGCTCAGTCATTTTGAATGCAACGTCCACCCAGCACACATGCTCACTCAGTGGTGACTACCGCCCCCACTGTCTATTACAGTGAAGTTGTCATTGTTCACACATGCACATTCCAGTCCACTCTTCTTGGCCACAAGGTAACATAAATGTCACTCAAACTGTTCTCATTATGTTAACAATGGCTGGACTTTTGCCAGACATACCTCATATATTTTCCAAAAGTCTATCCCCTCCATAGCTGAGTTTTTGACAAGAATCACTCTGGCAAATATAATCATAATCAGAAAATGAATGATCCTCATATAATATTACTTCATAGTGATTACTACGAAAGTGAAGGAAAATATTATCTTATCTCAAGGACAAGAATCATTGCTCAAAGATGAAGGAAAGGGCCCTGGCTGGTGTAGCTCAGTGGATTGAGCATGGGCTATGAACCAAAGGGCCGCCGGTTCGATTCCCAGTCAGGGCACATACCTGGATTGCAGGCCAGGTCCCCAGTGGGGGCCAAGTGAGAGGCAACCACACATTGATGTTTCCCTCCCCCTCTCTCTAAAAATAAATAAATTTAAAAAAAGATGAAGGAAAGGTTAAGTCTCAACTTGAAACTGCCACAGCAGACCCCAACTAATGAAGACAGTGAGTACCTCCTCACCAAAACCAAAGCAGCAGCAATACAACCATCCATTGAGGATTGCAACTGAAGAATAGGTAATGTTTATATCTGACGACAGTAAGCCTATTCACAGCAGAATGTGACATGCCACAAGAGGAACAATCATGGCTACATGAATATGGAGAACAGGAAATCGCTTCTCATCAGGGGAAGCAAAAAGAGTTAACATTCAGACTAGGGCCTGCCAGATGGAACATATTCTGAAGACTTGGGTTGGGCAGGGGAGAACATTCCATGCAAGAAGGAATATACAATCACCACACAAGACAGCATTACATGTAAGTGCTGGGTTCATGTGCTGGATTCATTCGTATCTTTTCTGTACCACTCACTTAGGTAGGCGACCATGGATAAGTTACTTAACTTCCTTAAGACTCACTTTTATCTGTAAAAGGGGGATGATGATAGCCACCTGAGGGGGTTATTAAGAGGATCAGATGAGATTATGAGAACTAAATCACTTAGGCCCATGCCTAACCATCAATGTCCAATAAAGTACTGCTACTACTAGTTTCATCTCATTCTCCTTCTAAAGACTAAATATGCCTTCGATTAGACTTGCTAGATGTGGCTCAGCAGAGCTTGCTAGAACAATTCCTTACCCATGCCATGGGTCACAGGCAAAGCATGTTGTACAGATAGCTAAATGCATTCTACATACATACTAGGAAGCCCACACCCAGTAAAGCATGAAAATGTAAGGTACCAAAGCTTTCCCTTTCCCCAGAGAAGGTCCCTGCTTGCTGTCCATTTTAAACTCCTGCATTCGAGGGATAAGCATTGATTAACCAAAATGCTTACAGTGTCATGCCGGGATTCATTAAGTTTTCTTATTAACTGAGAATTAATTAAAAAACAATTTGTTTTACCTCATAAAATAATCTTAAGTCCATGAGTAAATATTTTGCCTCAGAAAGTGCACTGTGTTCATAATGTAATCTGTCTTTGATGATTTAAGACTCAGCAGTGCTCCAGGTCCATAAAATTAAGGAGAGTTCCACACAATTGAGGTTTTGCAAAGCAGGAGCTGACCAACTGGAAAAGCAAGTTTATGGGAGTGGGAGACAATCTGAAACTAAGACAGAAGATAGGACCCTCCAACTCAGAGGGTTCACACTTGATCATGATCAATCTACATAATAAGTTAGATTTATACTGAAACATATACACATTTAAACAATGTTTCTCAAAGCAATGCTTCCCCTCACTATGAGTATGCAGTCTGGTATCTTCTACTCTATTGAAAAAGTGGTTTATAGGTACCAATGAGACTGTACTCTAGATGGCCTGCTCGGAGTCACACAGAATTTATAGGTACCAATGAGACTGTACTCTAGATGGCCTGCTCGGAGTCACACAGAATTAAGGTAATAAATAGATACAACTTCAGTTAAAAAATGGACAGAAGATTTAAGGCTACAGCATTTTGCCAGAATTAGGGAGTTAGTGGGGAGAAAGCTATAACCCCCTAAAGTGTAGATCTAGGGAGCTGCCCTTTCTTCCCCTTCACAAACTTAATCAGAGACATATGCCATACCCTTACAGGGCACTTAGTGGAGAACCCTTAACACTTTCCTTTAACATGCCATTCAAGGGTGGGGGGCTCCCAGGGACTTTCAGGGGAACCAGGTCTGCCATAACAGCCAGCCAGCTCTCCTGGGGCTGGGGCAATCTATTACCTCTTGAGGGGCCTATAACATAACCTAATCTTGACACATCTTGTGCTTCACAATAAGTCCCAAATCACTACAACATAAAAACATTTTTTGCTTCACTCAGCTGTCACAAATGTCTGTGGGAACCCCAAACACACCAGAGGCACTCCCACACAAAGAAGCTTCTATCAATGAGGAGCCTACTATGTTGCAGGCCACCTGTGTGGCACAGCACTGCCATGCAGGGAAAACAAATTCCTTGCAGCTAGAGAAAACCACTGACAGCCATACTTGCTAGCTAGCTGCTGTGTGTATATGCACATTGAAATATTTTCTATCAGCAAGGGCTTGCTCTCCTGTGAGGAAAGATGGCTGTGTTTCAAGAGGCACCGGGAAGGAAAAACTGAGTTCAGCATTCCCAACAATAACTAAACAATGCAGGAAGGAAACAAAGCTCTGCTAAACTGGGCTGCCCAAGGGATCCAGAATAGACATGAAGCAATGACGACCATGACATTTCTAAGTCTAGGACCAAAGACATAAGATTATATGTATCTCTTAGATATGTACATGGCCTTGAGCATGTAAAACGGAAGTCAACTGGGGAAAGAGGCTTAACGGAAGCAAGTATGTTCCATGGTGCACAAGGTTAAAGCAACATCAGAATAATGGTATTTATGGGCACTCACAGGTCAGATGAATTAAAAACAGCACTTTGGGAATTTTACAGGAAAGAATTTTGTTGTTAGAACACTCAAGAGCCAATTTGTAGGATACTAAAATCAGGAGTAAGCTAAAATCCTACCATAACACAGGAAGTTTCAGTGTGGCCAGCTAAGGAAACACCCCCTGCTCTGAAAGTCAGTATACAGAAATGAACCTGGATTATGAAGGAGGAATTTCTTACAGCAACATGCTTTGTGACATCTTGGCAATCTGCCCTGTGATTCTCCTTCAATGGGACCATAGTTTTATTAGAGAGTGTACTGGAAAAAATCCCTGCCTTGCCCTCACACCAGCTCTTCTAGTTACAAGGGGCACAGGCCTAACCTATCCCAGCAGGTGCCTTAGCACTGTCCTCTACTGTCAGTGTCGTCTTTCACTTCTGCTTAACATGATGGCCTCAGGTCTAGAGTTCCAACTTTTTTCATGATGTTCTACTCTTTGTGCTAATTGTCATCCAAAAATTACTTTCAAGATTTGCTGAGTGGCCTCACTACTCCTGAGTGTAAGAAATCCATTTGTGAACAGGGGCAACTATTTGAAACAGGGTAATTTATCATTTAAAATGTTTATCTATGAGGAAAGTACAAATAGTAGTTATTTACTCAAAGCCAAAGTGATGGTTATTAAACAATTTGAGCAAAGGAAAGGAAAACAACAGCTTTTGTCCTGCTGCTCAGTGGTTTGACTTATTAAAGAGTAGAGAGAGCAGACATACTTAAGGTATTCTAATTATCAACAGTGAGAGGCTTTTGCACTATTTGGCTCAAATGTCACCTGTCTGAGGCTAGGGTACAACAGATGCGAGTTTTGCAAAATCATGTTCCCTGATTAGCAAGTGCATATAAATGAGTGGGGCTGCCATAAGAAATTTGAAAAATTTGTCTGCAAATGAGTAATTTAATCCTTTGCTAGAAAATAGGAAGCCTGCGATGAACTTCATGGATTACTATTCATCAACTAAGGCCTGCATAGCAACTCCTGGAGTTTGGAATGTGGTAGCTACACAGACCCATAGCCCACCTCACCTGAAAGGGTACACATAGCTAGTGGAACACATAGCTAGAGGTACACTGTCACCGTGTTTTACAGAAGGGGTTAGTGTTCCACTCTATATTTTACCATTGTGGGACTTTGGGCAACTTATCCTCTGCCTTAGTTTTCTTATCTGTTAAATGAAGATACCATTACCTTTTTCACAAGATTGTGCTAAGGACTAAATGAGGTAATACACAGTGCAGGCCATATAGTAAGTGTTCAATAAGCAGTAAGCATCAGCATCACTATTACAGATTATTCCAAAGCTTGATTTATTTTTCTTCTCTTTTGGGCATTTCTATAAATGAAATATCATTAGATCTTGTCATAAGCTCTAACTTATATCCCCAAAAGTCTTGCCAAAATGTAACAGAAGAGACATTCCATAATGCTTTTCTTCCTGCAAAGGCTCTCAGCCTCTACTAGAAAACCCTTCTGCCCAAGTCAAAGTAGAAAATTCAAACTAGGTCTTAGGGTATGTTTTCTTTAAAATTAATTGAAAATCGATCTCATTGACTGGCTTCATTAGCTTTTCTCTTCCAGCCTTCAGATTCTCAGGTAAGGATGTCATTGATTTTCACAGAGGGAAGTCATAAATCATAGTAGTACCCCCAGATAAACATCTGTATAAAACTGCTATCAGTCAAGGAAAGGGGGGGTTCAAAATGGCAGTAATAGAGTCTGCATAGAATCTAGTCAGCAGATACTGAAGTTCCAGGATGAGGCAGGGTTCGTTGCTTGGAAGTTCACCGCTGAGTTACAACCAAGGCTACAGCCCCACTTGGTGGGCCTCATCCTGCTTCTCTAGTGGCCTTTGCCTCATGGATAAAGGACTCCCTTCCTGACTATGGCTTCTTATCAGCTTATACACACAGGCAGCAGAGGTTTAGAAACATCAGACAAGCTGAGGTTCAAGTGCTAGTTCTTGTACCTCTAAATCTCAATTTTCTAATGTGCCTGACCTATCTCACAAGGCAATGTGAGGCTGGAAAGAAATTTTATGAGGACCACCTGGATGCTGCAAAGAGCTATGTCAATAAATGGGAGGTACCTCATGAAGAAAAGGGGGAAAGAAGGAGAAAAGGGTGGATACTGAGAATAAAGTCCCTAAGTAGATAAATTGGTCATGCTGCTACCATGACAGCTCTTTCCTGTCCACTTCTAAAACTCAGCTTATCTCAGAGAGAAATGGAGAAGAGCCAGGGGGTGGGTCAGATTGACTGGATGGAGATCTGCTAAGTGAAACACAGATCAGGGGGGTCACAGCCCTAACAGGGGGACAAGATGAGTGCCAAGTCCCAGAAACATGGTTCTGTTTTAAATCATCTTTGAATCATATCTTCAAAGTGATACGGACAAGCCTTTTACAAAATCCAACAATTATTCACATACATACACACATAAGCTGTGGAATGAGAGAAGAGTGCTTGGTGGTGTTTATTTTCAAAAGTCTTACATGAGTTTGTCAGAGCTTTTAAGATCCTAAGGGCATGTTGCAATTTGCCTCTTCCTTTCCCCCAACTCTTCAGAGATCCCAGTAGCCTTTGCTATCAGCTACCTGATTTCAAGGACCTGTCAGTGACTACTTTGTGTTAAGAACATCTGTATACATATTTAATAGACAAACCAATTCACATTAAAGTTAGAATGACTGACTCAAAAATTTAATTTGTAGAATTTCAAGTATTATGTACCACCATGAACTAGGATAACAGTGAGATCTTACATCAATCTATTACTAATATGGATGAACTGGTTCTGACAGAGGCATCTAGCAATCACTTCAGGTAGAAGAAAATCTGAGGGCAGGAGTTAGTAAACAAAATTTTAAAGAACATTAAATTACAAATTGGTGGATATCATATAAGAACTCAGTAGAAGAGATCATTAAGCATTTTTAAACAAAGCAGCAATATAACCTCTAGTATTAAAACTATTAGTTCTTCTATAGTCTATTTTATTCAAATTGACAAAGTATTTGGCACTGTAAAAGTAAAATAAAAATTAAGGATCCAAATGGCACTAACCCATAAATAAGAAATGCTCAGTTAGCTATATAACCCAATAATTAGTTCATGTTGATATGAACAAAATATCAAAATTTCAAATTCTATAACAAATAGATAAAAAGTTAAACAAAGTGCTTTCTTTGTAAACGTGCATATTGAAGAAAATCCTCATGATTAACTTTACCAGTTGAATTCACTGGGAGTAGATATGTCTGTACCTCAATCAACACTGTAAATATACTAATCAGTTAATAAAAAGTTTTCTGATGTAACAATTATTTTGTTAAAATTTAATTAGAGGTTCCTTTAAAAATTAAACTTACCACCATCTATCAGAGTACTTGTTTTGTGTTCCATGTTGTAATCATCATTTGTGTACATACTTTCTATTAAGACTCCTTCCCTTAAGACCAAATTCAAGTACTACATAACTTTATGAGGCCTTATTCAACATACGTACTCAATAACTATCTGATGGTTGAATGAATTAGAAACACTGGCATCTTACTAGAAAAACTAAAATCTTCTCCTTAACAGAGAGTTTAAATTGAGTTGAGTTGACTTTAGCATCAGAAAAAAAAACCAACATTGATGTCTTTATAAATCTTAAGGTTTATCACGTGCAAGTACAAGACAAAAAAAAAGAAGAAGAAGAAGACATTCATCTTTGCTCCCCAAAATACAACTGAGACTGAAAGGATACATGTTTCAAGAAAGCACATTTACTAAAATTTCCTTATATATAAACTTATACTACACTGCTTTAGATTACTTGGTGTAACTGTATGCTCCTTGATCCAAGAAATGGGAGAAGACACTTCTAAAAAAAGAGAGAGAGACAAAAATGACCTCTAGTTTTCTCACCCTATATGACTGCATATCTTCCTAAGGTTTACCCTCCTAAAACTTATCTTTCTTTCTCTTTATCAGTTACTGGTCTGGTTTATATTCTTGAGTAGTAGAGCAACTTTGTTCTCATTAGTAGTGATGGCAATAATAAATTCATCACTCAATATTCAAGCTTTAAAGTTCCTTCCCTTATGAGCCATTTTGTAAATATTCACATGTGTAACACTTGGTAGAGATACCTTCCTGACAGTGTAATGCTGACAAATGAATATTATGGCATTAAGTCATGAACTCAAACTGGACATCAACTTTTTTCAAGATTAATTAAATGCCAGAAGAGCAATCATCTGAAACCCTCACTTCCACTTACCTGCTGTAGTCAGAAAGGTACTCTTAAAGGTAATTCTGCTCAACAGAATTAGGAGCTGAAATTAACTCTGCTTCTGCTTGTTAACACGATTCTCTTTGTCCTAGCTCAAACTTAATATAATGATTCTACTTTTTAGAATATCTTAAACTGGGTTGCTCAGAAATAACATTTTCTAAAAAGTGTTAATAGTCACTGATTTTGGAGCAGCTTGGCATAGAGAGTTTTAATGCAAACTGAACAAATAAATACTAACTCGGAATCCTAAAACTTTGTCCATCATCATTGCTACAGGTACAAAATGAAGATCAGTTGTCTGGGGCAATTTGAAAATGCCATACTGTTGAAACCTTAAAAGCATTAGCACAATTAGAAAGCAAGCCGTTCACACCAATTAAGGCAGGTGTAATTTTAGGACAATCCACTAGAGAATGTCATTTAAATGATGTGTCTTCTCCATAGTTTAATACAGCCATAAGACCTACAAATACAGGGATAGGCAAAAGTAGGTTTACAGTTTTTCATATGGAAAACAATGCAATAGTTAATAAATAATAATGCAATAATAACCTGTTTCATGTACTTAGAGCTGTAAACCTACTTTTTACTCACCCCTGTATATGTGTAAAATATATCAAAGATTTACCAGAGCTAAAAAAGCCTTTGGAAACTTTATATCTGTTGAAAACATTGTCCTGGAGAAGTAATGTCACAACATGAAATGCCAACAGTTTGAGTAAGTACATTCAACTTTATAATAAAGTGTAATGGGTCATACAGCCAAAAACAAAAACAAAAAAAAAAACCCCAAACAACTGCTCTTTTTTCAATCCACATCTCCGAAATTAGGGAGCAATAGATGAGATGTTTTGAAACTGTAGCAATTACTCCATTTGAAAAACAAATGGATTCTGGAAAAACATCAAAACAAAGAGTAAGTCAATACTTATTCAAAGAGTCTCTATTTAAATAAGTGGGGAACTGAAATTCCCAAAAGGACTGTGGCAATTCAAAGACACATCCATGGTGCTCCTCGCCAGTTCTCCTTTAAGTTGTTCAGAAACTTCCTGCCACAGAAGGCACTGAAACCACCACCATTGCAATGTCAGAATATAAAAAAAACAAACTAGTGTTTGAAAACTCGGATGGAAAATATTTACTTTCAAGTTTGGTGGATTAAAAAATCAAGAAAGTAAAAGCAAATCATGTAAAAAATTATTACACCTATGAATAATGAATAATTCTACCAAACTGATCATTTATTATCAAAGAAAAAATGTACCTGCCCCACTTTGTCCCAAATAAATATGTAAATGGGCAGCATAGACTAAAAGATCAGTATTCAAGATTTATCCAGTGCTTGGTACTCTGCTCATGCTCTTGCACTGTGCTGACATGGACATTAAAGTGCTCACTTGTCATCACAGACAGGGCATTTCTGCACAACTGTGGTACCGTATTTCAGAGGTATTCTCAAGGTGACTTGGTACTAAAAGGAGGTCATCTAAATCTATCCTAGACCATATCAAAAAGACAGCTGTAAAAGTTGAAAGAAAAAATAAGAGGGGTTAAAAAGACATGCTGGCCTCCCAGTGGTCTAAAGGCACACAGTACACATAACATTATCATTACACCAGAATAGTAGAGATAAACATAAAAACTGCCCTACATATATTTCGTCCACATTTGTAGCCATGTTTGGATTTTAAATCACATTAGATCAAAGATATTGGTATATCCATAAAAAGTGTTTACCTAGGCATACTAGTGTGGCATAGTCCAAGTCTAGATGGAGGTAAATACAATATTACCTTGAGAAATAGGAAGCTAAACTGAAAAAAAAAACATTTAGAATAATATTTGCTAGGAGAGATCTGTACATTTATCATCCTTTAAGCCCATGGCTTGATTTTCAAAAATCATAAATATAAAGACAGCTACAGACTAGAGAGGTATACTCATTATATATTTTCTCCTAGAAATAAGTATACATTTGGCAACAAATCAAAATCATAACTGTAACAGTACATGGCAACACTTTTTAGACTACATGAAGGACACAACCATTTTCTGAATTGACTTGTACATTTTGGATTGTCCAAGTCAATAACTAAGTTAAAATGGGTAAATGATCACTTTTTGTTATTTTCTCCTTTGCAACATTCTAAATTTTGAAAATTCTTCATTCTTCTTCTTAAGCACAACCACAAGAATCCTAATCTTCCCATACTACAACATTATAAAGTAGAAGCCAAATTCATTCTGGCCATAACTATACAGTTAGGCCAATTCCAGAGTCCTTCTTCTCCATCCATGTGCAAAAAAAAAAAAAAGCCAATGCCATTTAAATTAGAATGGCCTGGTTTTCAGAGTTTATAGACCAGGCTATAAAGGCACTCTATCATTGTAGAACAACAAATACTAAATTGAGCAGACACCTAAAGGTGAAATGAGTCTGGGGGGTAGAGACCATGAGAAGGCCACATTTCTGAAAGTTCTACGTGCACATGCAATGCTAGATGTACTTCAGGGTATTAATACTGGAGGCTCTCAGGTTAGAGCAACATTAAGCTGCAACAAGCTAATGCTCTCAGATATTTTAGTCCTGAGTATCAAACCTCCTATCCTTTCTCAGAAGAGGAATGACTAAAGCAATGAGTCTTTAATCATGTATATGCAGTTACATGAACACTGGCCTGCACTGCAGTAAGTCTGAACCTTTCTGCTTAGCTTTGTTATTCCAAAGCTCTTTCAGAAACAACAGTGGCTCTCCACAAGTTCTCCTTCAAGGCTACCCAAAAAACAACAAGGAGCCGCCTGGCTGGTGTGGCTCAGTGGATTGAGCACAGGCTGGGAACCAGAGGTCCAGGTTTGATTCCCAGTCGGGGCGCATGCCGGGGTTGCGGGCCAGGTCCCCAATGAGGGCCATGTGAGAGGCAACCATACATTGCTCTTTCTCCCTCCCTTCACCTCTCTCTGAAAATAAATAAATAAAATCTTAAAAAAAAAACAGAACAACAAGGAGCTGAAGGGTAATCAAGTGAATGGTGTGATAATTATGCATGCAAGTTAAGCACTTCAAATGTATTGCCCCAAATTTAATTAAAAGGATGTTACTAACAACAACAAAAATATGAGAACTGTAGTGGAAGACTCTCCACACTGTATTGCATTACCCTCTTAAGGCTGTAGGTCTGTACTGCCCTTTACAGTAACCATCAGCCACAGCAGCTGTTGAGGACTTGAAATGTGGCTAATGCAAATTGAGATGTGCTTTAAGTGTAAAATAGACATGTAATTTCAAAGACTTAGTCTAAAAAATAATTAAAATAGTTCATCCATTTTATCTCTTTGTTTTTACTTTTTAATGTGGGCACTAAAAAATGAAAATGACATACGAGGCTCACATTATATTTCTATTGAACAAACCATTGTAGACATTCATATCAGTATTATTCACAGTGGTTAAGACATGGAAACAACTTAAGTGTCCTTTGATAGATAACTGGATAAAGAAGACATGATACATATACTATGGAATACTACTGAGCCATAAGAAAGGCTACAATACTCTCATTTGTGACGATGTGAATAGATTCTGAGAATATCATGCTAAGCAAAATAAGTCAGATGGAAAAAATCAAGAACCATATGATTTCACTCATGTGTTGGATATAAAACTGAAAGCAACAAATGAACAAACAAGACAAACAAACAAACAAACAAAAACTCATAGAAACAGACAACAGTCTGGTGATTACCAGAGGGAAAGGGGGTGGGGCAAAGTAGTAAAGGGTAAAGGGGGTTGACTATATGGTGACAGAAGAAGGTTTGACTTTGGGCAGTAAATACAAAATGCAATGTACAGATGATGTTATAGAACTGTACACTTGAAACCTATGTAATCTTATTAACCAATATTACCCCAATAAATTTAATAATAAACACATAAAAAGAACACAGAATGATAGATCTCAGAGGGGAGGGCGTGGAGGAGACTAGAAGAAATTAGCCAAAGAACATATATGCATGGTCCATGGACAGAGACAATAATGTGGTGAAGGCCAAGAGGGTCAGGGCCTGGGTGGAGGGGGGCAGTGAGGGAAAAATGGGGGCATTTGTAATAATGTCAAGAATAAAGATAAATAAAAATGAATGACCCCATGGGCATAGATAATAGTGTGGGGATTCACTGCGAGAACAGGGTGTGGGCTGGGTGGAGGAGGGGGAAAAGAAGGAAAAATTGGGACAGCTGTAATAGAATAACAATAAAAATATGATCAAATAAATAAATACAAAGAAAACAAAAATATCATAGGGAAAATATATTTGAAATGCATGGCATAGTTCATTATATCTATACTTCTTAGCCCAAACCCAAAGACAATCCAAGACCTAAAACTCTTTGACCATTAGAAATGGCTATAAAAATGCAAAGCATCCCACATTGCACGAATTTCCTTAGGTCAGAGGTTCTCATTTTTCACTTGGCAACATGCAGGAGGTGCTCCTGACATCTCTCTCAATATTAACTCCTCTCTCCCTGTATCTCAAGAAAGCTACTAGGCAAGTAAATGGTCTGGAAAAGCAGGCAGAGGCAGCAATGGCATACATTAGGATGGAGAAAAAATCCTGGGCCCAAGTCAAGCTAGGTCAGAGCTAACAATCTCAGCAGAGGACAACGGCTGAGGAAGAGAGGACTCCCCATTTCGAGCTCTAAGAGCCCCAACCAGAGAAGCCAAGGACAATGCTTCAGTGTCTCACTAGAGGTTTGAACCTTGTTCCTAACCCCTCCAGACATGGGAATGACAGCTCTACACTGATTCTGAAAATCTTGCTCCACATCAGTGGAAGAGAGTTCCTTAAACAAATAAGCAGAGAATAGGCTATTTATCATTTTGAGCTTGTGAAACTGTTTGCCAAGTTTCTGCAATATATCTGGGTTCGAGTAAATTTATAAACAAGTTGGCCTGTGGTCAAAATTTAAAACTTTATAGTAGGAACCCACATTGTCAATGCTGGGCCAATACTAAGCTACATGACTGATTTCTAAAATAGGCAGAAATTTCTCATTATAGATCTCAGTTTCTAGACATATTCCATATGTCAGTTTTACAGAACAAACCTAAATATACCCTAGTAAATGGCTCTAATACAGACCTGAGATGAAACATAGAACAATAAAGCAGATAATAAAACCTTGCATGCAGAGATTTTCATTGCTACTTAAGTCAACATGCATGACACTCCACAGATGGGCACACACAGGTAAGGGTACTTTTCCTGTTCAGTAAAAGAGCACTACAGATTTTTAAATGCAGAATCACCACGACAAGTGCTCCCAGGATGAAGAGGCCATGTTTGGTGCAGTCTACCTACAGCCATGTTCATAGTCACAAATGGGCCCTTACATATGTGACCAGGATCATTACAGAAGTCATATGAACACATGGCTTGCAACCTGCAAAACCCTCCTGAGAGTCCATTTACCAACACAGTTCCCCTTGCCCAATGGTAGGAATTAGGGAGGGGCATGGGAATAATCCTTGGGGTTAATGCCGATGGACCCTGTTTCTGAACACTGCCCATGAGGAGGCAATAGAGTTTAGATCCCTACATCTGAGAAGTCTCCCCTAATCAGTTCATGTTTAGCTGAAGGAGGTCAGAGAGCCAGATTAGAGAAGCCACTCTGGGAGCCATGCAGGTTCATTTTCCAGATTCTATGCCAGAGGGCTCTGAGCAGGTTCTCTGGAAGAGCTATGAAGGCATAGTGTGGCCACCAGAAGACTTAGCAGGGGTTGGGTGAAGGATGCTTCCCTCTAGAGGAGTCATGCATTATTACTGATTTAGGCTGTCTTCTTCTGTGCTATCTGATATCAGAAAGTCATCCATGCCACCTACTCCAGCGGCAAAAGCTACTCAGTTTGATAGTCTCCTAATGATAAAGGAAGAATAATTTCTTTTTTTCCCAGGATACTTGTTGGTGTCACTGGAGTATTGGTAGGGGTTGGAGACATCTATACAGACTTTACATGGTAACCTGACCATGACATTCCTCAGTATGGCCCTGATGATCTTGGCTGGGCTTACTTACATGTTGAGGGTTAACAAGCTGCCAGTGACTGATACACTCCTAGCCCCGTATCTTAAGTTCATCATTCACAAAATCTTTTCAAACATATTACCTCATTGTAATCTTAAACATATTACCTCATTGTAATCTTAACAAAAATGTTAACATCCCCATTTACATGTGGAAACTAAGGCCAAGAAAGTACTTAATGCTGTAGGTAGAACTGATTCTTTTGCTGTTGCTGTTGTTTGAGGGGAGAAAATTAGGTCATATTGAAGACATACTGAGTAGGATATTTATCAAAGGTGAGAAGGCTGTGGGATAAGAGTTGGGTTTCAAGCCTGGGGTTTTTCAAGATTTAAATGATATTTACAAAGTCATGAGATGGGATGAAGTCACCTAGGGAGTTTGTCTAGAATAAAGAGGCATATACTGAGACCTGGGGCCTGCTTATATTAAGAGATTGGGGAGAAGAGGAAGATCTAGTCAAGGAGGCTAGGGAAAACCAGTGAGATATGAGGAAAATCAAGAAAATGGAGTATTTTGGAAGCCAAATCAAGAGAAGCGCCTATAAGTGCTCTTTAAAATTCTCAGCAATTGAAGTTCAAGCCTCTTCTTGCTTAATTGGAGGAATAGAAAGCAGAGCTGCCAGAAGATCTTTGATCTTATTTCCCACATGGCATTAATTTCAGTAGCTTGTCTCACCATTTCCATGAAAGCCAAGTTGCTCAGAAACCACAGGGCCTGCCAGTAACACTTACGAATGGGAATAAATAAAACTGAGGATCATCACACTTCAGTGTTTACAAAGTGCTGCTTCACTGGGCTCTCTTTAGAATTCCGTAGCCTCCCAGTAATGTGAGGAGGGGTTGTCTTCAAATGTGCAGATAAAAAATCTACAACTCAATTGAGACTTGTTCAAGGTCAGCCATCTAAGGCTGTAGAAAAGCTAGATGAGAAGTTGGCTCTTCTGACCTTAAATCTTGGTTCTGTCTCCAACACCATATTGCCTATTATGTAAAATGAGGAGAAAACCAGCTTCTTCTTATCCTCAAGAGGCACAGCTATCCAAAACACAGAGAAATAAGTGCACAACTTACATTTATATTCTGCTTTGTTGATCATAGTATCACAAGCTCATCATCATGGGAAGAAAGAAATTGAATGAGTTAGGGAAAGCAAAGTTAAACACAGGCATGAGAAATAGGCCTGTTTTTCTTTGCATCACCACAGTCTTACTTCACACTCTACTGAAGGTGATTTGTCAACATGGTTATCAATTCCTCCACTTTTCCGAGAAGACACAATCCTAATCTAACGCAAAATGGCACGTACCAGCCAGAGTTTTAACCAAAGTCACAGCCTTTTACTTAATGTCAAGGAAATTGTTACTTAGAGCCTTTCAGTTCCAGGCAAATCAAAGAAAGCTTAGATCCTAAAACCAAGCATGAACAACTTCAAATTCTTTTAAAGAACCAATTTCAAGGCCAATAATCAATAGACTGTGGTGTGGCCAAGGCCTGATAACTTAAAAATTTTAGGACTTGCATCAAGGATCCAGAATCCAAGTGCTACATTAAACCAGTTATTTTTGGCTTTATAAACTACATGTTTATAGATGATTGGCTATAACAAGCCAAGTGGTAGATTGTAAATGTAGAAGTTACTTATCTATACAGCATACCCTAGATTAAAATTTTGCATCTGCATCTGTTTGTGAATTAAGCCTTATTGGTAATTAATTACCTCAGCAAAACCAAGTGGGATAGGTCAACACAATCACCATCAGAGTTGGATACTGTTTCTAAAAGACAAGTGACACAGCAATCATTCCCTCTTTCTCATCGGAAAGCTGTTGTGTTTTTTGTTTGTTATTCATTCCTAGAAGACCATAAATAAGTCTAATACAAAATTTAAAAGCTACAAAGAGATTATATGATGAAGAGAATTTGCCTTCTACCTAGAACCCCTCACTTCCCTGTTCCTTTTCCTGGAGCCAACCACTGTTACCAGTTTGTGTTCAGGAGACTGCTTGAAATATTTTGATGATAATTCTTCTGATCTTTCACCCTGTTCCTTACAATCTTAGATCTTATTACTTTACTCTGTGTTTTTAAAAAATGTCATTCAAAAAAACACCATGAAAAGCCAGGACCTATCAATTCTCATGTGGCTGTCATGGCAGACAATATCTTATTCAGAGGCTCAGCTTTGGCTAAGATTATTTCCTTAAATAAAAAAAAAAAAACTACCAATGAAAAATAACGCAGGATTTCTTACACAATTTTATCAAATGAAGGTTAAAATTGTCTTTAAAAGTAAAACTTAAAATTCTATATGATAGGCTGATGTTTAAAAATTAATAAAGCAGTATGTTCTAAGGCTAAATTAAAATGTCTAAGTGACTTTGTGAACCTATGCTATACTTGCTGACATCCAATGTCTTATAGCTTAAGCCTGCTCAAATCAGACATGCCTATTTCTTAGGGTATAAACAGTAAATTTTTGGTAATTGACTGCCAGAATCCATAACCTTTTGTTGCCCATTATCATGCCTGCAGGATCTATATACTATCCCAGTCTATCCAGAGGGGAAAGCACCCCTAATTTGCGCAGGCTCTAAAGACATGTCTACTGGGCTTCTCCTATGTGCCAGCCATTGTGCTAAATGTTAGGAATAGAGTGATGAAAAACACATGCCCTGCTTTCCATGGCAATTTCCAGCAATTTCAGGACACCAAGAGGCAGGGAGCAAGCTCTCCCACACTCTTTACTCTTTACCAAATGTCATGCCAAGACATAACTTGCTCTATGTCTAGTGCCTCTGCCTGACGGAAGGTTACTTCACTCCCCTGCATGGTTGTGGGTTCTGAAGATGGGGTTGCTCCCTGGAAGGCTGAGAGTGGACAACAGAAGAATCGCCCACATCTTATAGCCAAGAGCCTACAGACTAGACCAGGCCACTGCTGGAGTTGGGGAGGGAGGCTTCTGACCCGTTTGATAACATTTTCTCTAGACAGAATTTGTAGGCATATCAAGACAACTTCCTTGCTTCATTTGGGATACAGATTTAAGAAAAATCTGGCTATCAGTCTCAAACAGAAAAGATAAGCAATATCTAAACCAAAGATGATAACAGGAGAACTTTCACAGATCACATGTTCTCCAGTGCTGCAGATTCCAGGCCTATCTCCTAGGAAAGGATTCAAAGGCCAAGGCAGGACCTTGCTTCACAGCAAGAGACAAGAGTCAGGTCTGGCCTTTCCATCTGCTTCCATAAGGAGGAGTACTCTTTACTTGGTGGTTGTCAGGATAGTGAGACCCAGGAAAATTTTTCCAATGGCGTGCCACCACTGATGGGTTAAAGTTGCAACAGAAAAGTAAGGAGAATATCAGAATGTGTTCTTGCAGAAGTTAGCATACCCCACTCAAGGCTCCCCTACCTGATTTTCCTCCATGTCCCATCATATCTCTCCTAAAACATGGCTTCCAGTTTTCTACATAGGCAGACAAGTCCATACATTTTTGCCCTGTCCCTCAGGAACTTCCAAATAGATATGCATAACAATAAATACATCACACTCATTTATGTAACACAGAAGATACCATTGTCTTAGAGAAAACAATGGAAAATATTTTATTTTTAAATTAGGAAACTCTGAGTAGTTTCATTTCTGGTTTGAATAACTCACTATTTTAGTAATTTTTTTTCATTCCCCCAATGTCGGTTTCCAAAACTTTTCTATTTATTACTATCTACAACCCCCAAATAAAAAGAAGATGTATTGTATATGATGCAGGAAAGCCCCAAGCAATCATAAAATTCCATTCTTTTTTTATGTGCTATTTTTTTTATTTTTTATTGTATTTTTGCCCATTACCCTTTATCCTCCCTCTATTCTCTTCCTCTTCCACCCATCACTCTTTCCTCCAAATCACCATTCTTACATTGTATAAATATTTGCAGTTTAGTCTCAGTGTACTCCGTGTTGGCAAACCACGGATACAAAATAGAGAATGTCAACACTGTGGAAGTCACAGCACTGCTCAGATTTACAGTCTAAATTAGGAATGAAGGGCTATGAATCCAAAATGACAAGCTGTCCTATCTGAAAACAGGCTCCTGCCCTTCACACAGCTATCAGCCCCCTCAAGACTTCTGCAGCTCTAAAAGAATCAGCAGCAAGGGATCATTTCAGAACAATACAAAGACCTTTTTAAAGTTATTTTTATAGTTAACATACAATACAATATTAGTTTCAGGTGTACAACATAGTGGTTAGACATTTATATACCATACATAGTGTTCATCTCAGTAAGTCTAGTACTCATCTGGCACCACACAAAGACCTTTTAGGGAGCTTTCCGTGAGAGACTCAAGGCTGAGACCATGCCTTAAGTAATGAACACCGATAACCTTCCCCATCTCAGATGTCCTTTGAAGTGTAAGCAAGGTAAGGGCAGGAAGACTATCTCCTGCACAAAGAGAAGAGCACATTATTGTTGTGTTCTTTTAGGAGGCACCAAGTACTCTAAGCAGAGTGAACACAGCAGGGGCTGGGCAGGAGTGTGGGTTTTATATTCAGTCATCTCAAATTCCAGCAGGGCAGACTATAGTGCTACATTCCTGGCACAAGTGCATCTCAAACAGCTGCTGCCACCTCTGCCTCTTGGTCAAGCATGAGGCCTAGAATATCCCAGGGGCAGCAGTGGCTACCACCTGGACATTCGTATCATTCAGGCTCTTGACATTAGCAGAAAACTGCATATGTGGGCTGGTTAAGATTTCAGAATAAATGGTAAATTTACAATGCCAGCAAAATGATCAGATTTTCAGACATCTCAGAGCACAGACAAGATAGGGATGGAATCTTTAGTAAGACTCAGGTATAAGAGGAGCACAACATGCTCAAAGTCAGCATTTCAAGGCCAGAAAGCCAACCTATCCAGCTTTAAGTATAACTCAACCAATTGTTCAGTTTGTGCCCCACCACCACCCACAGAGAGACTCTGACCGTGCATTTCCAATTTCACAGCCAGGATCTGTGTCCACTGCCCTGGATGCCCCTTCACCTAGTACAGCATCTTTCAGAGAATTAGGTGATGAAAAAATGTCTTCCCTTTAAACTGCTGAACTCACTGAGAAAAGAAATTCACATGAGTTCTCTCCCACTAGCATGAAATACTACCATTTTCAAGGTAGCTCTGTGACTAGGGGTACAACATGAGAAGCCAGAACTCTGCGAAAGACTTGTGGGGGACTGAGCCTTCCTTATTCTCGCATACTCACTCTCAGAAACAAAGGAATGCTCCTACTGGAAAGCAAATCAGAGGGAAATTAGGTCTTAATCACTCTGACTTGATGGCAATTTCCATATATCCTGCATCAAGGACACCCACCCATTTGTCCCTTTGTTTTTTCACACACAGGGAAAAAGGTAAAAAGGAAGTCAGCTTGCTGACAGTCTGGGGTTTTTCTGAACTTCCCTGTCTTCCGGAAATGTGCAAGCCAGGTTTGCTGTTCTATCCAGGAAAGAACAGCATTTGATGGAGCTGAACAGCTGCCAGCAGTTAAAGATCTACAGGAAAGTAAATGTAAAATGGATTGCCAACTTAATGAGTTCTGACTTCTCTAACATGCTTGAGGTCTCTGTACTCCTGATTATATAAAATCCATGCATCCTGTTTTTCCAGTCTGTGTCTGCCCTACAGTCCTTCCCAGGCTAGCCCAATTCTCCCTATCTCCTTTCTTCCACCTTCCTACAATCGCGCTAAGAGCTTTCAAGATTTATTCATACTCTGTTGCAAATACCCTTTCCTTAGTCCATACAAACTATTTTTATGATCAGTTCAGATTAAGTCTCCCTCCATCCCTTTAGTTTTTCTCCCTGACATGAGCAGGCAAATGGTAAAGATAGAAGATGACAATGAGTTTTCCTCAATATCCAATCTTCCCGTATTCCTACCACACCTTACAATAAAGAAGGTATTCATCATCATCTGTTCAAATGGATGGGTGAATCTCACAAGATGAGGGTTGATTTCCCAAAATCAGGGGAGAGGGAGTACAGAGCAGAAAGGAGCACTCCAGGAAAAATAACAAACAATGCCCCTGTGTACAGTGTTCATGAAAGTGTGGTATAAAGCCTTTTTGTTGGACCAAAGCCTTGGAGATGTGTTCAAAGTGCAGATTTCTCAGTCTAACATTAAACTTACAAAACCAGTCTCTTGGGGTATATAAAATATTTGTTTCAAAGGAAGATTCTGCATCATCTACTTATAGCACATCCCTCCAGATTATCAGGTTCCAATTTTTCATTGCCTGTGCTAATTTGCAACTCTCTAAATTATAGGTAACTGATAGATATAAAAACTGCCATTGCCCAGTTTTGATAACTTCCATCCTGCAGAAAAAAATCAGCTTTGCCTCCATTTGCAATTCAATTCCTTTAATCAATATAAATTTATGCATTTTGACTTTTCCCTTCAAACTGCTACCCTAATGTTAGTGAAATAAAATAGTTAAAATGTGTTCATTTTTTTATCTGCATGAAAGAAATGGTTTTATCTTTTTTCTGAATGTTAACAAGTAATACCCAGGAATCTTTATTTAAAAAGTTATGTTCAAGGTGATTCTTCAGTGCTGCAAAGGAAACAATGAGCGCTCTGTGTCAAGGCTGACAAAAGACAGCTCTCAGATCAAATGTGGCCAATCAGCTTCTTTTTGTAAATAAAGTTTTCCTGGAACACAGACACACTCATCCATTTATTTATTGGCTGCGGCTACTTTCAAGCTACAATAGAAACTTTGTGACAGAGACCCTATGGCCTGCAAAGTCTAAAACATTTACTATCTGACCCTTTATAGAAGCATTGTGGTAGTAATTCCTGCTCTAGAAGAATAGATTTCAAGAATGTGTATTTATCAAGCAAATATTTCAGTCACTTTGAGGCAGTTAGGGCCAGGTTGGCTATAGGAATCAGCCCTGCTATAGAAAGTTCAGTAGAAATACCAACACATGGTTTTGCACCTGCATTCTAAGGGGAAGGGAGTGTGCACAGGGGCTCAGGGAAATTGAGTAGACTGGTTCTGAAGAAAAAGATGTTTTGTATAGTTAAGTTAAATTTTTTCATACATTCATTCAGCAAGCACTTAGGGAGCACCTACTATTATAAGCAGCGTGCAATGGGAGCCACACAGATCAATGAGGCAGGAACTCCACCCTACAATGACCTCTGTCCAATATATCATTATCAGCCACCACCATTGTGCAGCAGTTAAGACATAGCAGTTAAGACAAAAAGCTCTGGAGCTTCCGACAAGATGGCGGCATAGGTGAATGCGCCGTGCCTCCTTGCACAGCCAAACAAGGAAAAAAACAGAAATTTATCTAAACAAAAACAGCCAGATCTGACAGAAAATCGAATTGAGAGGAAGTCCGACAACCAAGGAATTAAAGAAGATACATTCATCCAGTCTGGTGAGCCGGGAGGAGCAGGGTGGAGGGAGAGCACTCAGCGACTCTGCGGCAAGCTGGTGAGCAGACTGCAGGACCGCGGTTAGAGGGGCAGTTCCCGCGGGGCTGCAGCACACCGAGACGGGGGTGCCTGATCAAAGCGCAGCCAGCACCCGGCTCATCCGGACCCAGCGGGGCTGAGACTGGTGGACCAGGCAGGTCCGCATTTGCATGCAGACAAACCGGGAGAGAAAGCAGGGCCCAACCCATCGGCACAGATTGAGAGCACCTGTGGGGGTGGAGCCCGCGGAGGGAGGAACTCCCGGCCTCACAGGAGAGTTCGTTAGGGAGACCCATGGGGGATTGGAGCTGGGCAGCCCGTCCACTGACCCTGGAGCAACCCCAGAGCTGGTGCAGAGGGGCTCAAATTGCTTGCCGGAGGCGGTGTGGGTGCGGAGAGCGGAGAAGGCGCTATTGTGCTCTCAAGTCCCGCCCCCACAGGCTACGTCACAGCACAACTACCTTGAGTTTCCCTGCCCAGGTGAACCCCAAGGCTCCGCCCTCCTTACAGTAACAGACACACAGAGGGAAAAAAATGGCCCAAAGAAAGGAACAGATGAAAGCTCCAGAACTAAACGACCAAGAGATAGACAACCTATCAGATGCAAAGTTTAAAACCCTAGTAATCAGGATGCTCACAGAATTCGACGAAAAATTATCGAAATTGCTTGAACAAATGAGGAGAGATCTGCAGGGAACCAATAGGGATAAGACAGAAACTGGGACTCAAATCAACAGAGTGGACCAGCAGAAAGAAAAAAACATCCAACCAGAAAAGAATGAAGAAACAAGAATTCAAAAAATGGAGGAGGGGCTCAGAAACCTCCAGGACATCTGTAAACGGCCCAACATATGGATCATAGGGCTACCAGAAGGAGAAGAAGAAATCCAAGAAATTGAAAACTTATTTGAACACATAATGATGGAGAATTTCCCGAAGCTGGTGAAGGAAATAGACTTTCAGGATGTCCAGGAAGCTCAGAGAGTCCCAAAGAAGTTGGACCCAAAGAGGAACACACCAAGACACATCATAATGACATTACCCAAGATTAAAAATAAGGAGAGAATCTTAGAAGCAGCAAGAGAAAAGGAGACAGTTACCTACAAAGGAATTCCCATAAGACTGTCAGCGGATTTCTCAAAGGAGACCTTCCAGGCAAGAAGGGGTTGGAGAGAAATATTCCAAGTCATGAAAGGCAAGGACCTACATCCAAGAATACTCTATCCAGCAAAACTCTCATTTAGAACGGAAGGGCAGATAAAGTGCTTTGCAGATAAGGTCAAGTTCAAGAAGTTCATCACCACCCAGCCTTTACTGTATGAAATGTTAAAGGGAGTTATATAAGGTATGGAGGAATATCAACAGGGGAGTGGTAGGGGGAGAGGGTGGGAATGGGGCACAGAATAAGTAGCATAAATGGTAGGTAGACAACAGACAGGGGGAGGTTAAGAATAGTATAGGAAGTGCAG
>PVJI01006273.1:0-60390 GCA_004026765.1 Micronycteris hirsuta | reverse complement strand
AAAAGGGGGGGTAAGGGGGTGGGGTGCATGAAGGGGGAGAAGACTGGGACAACTGTAACAGCATAATCAATAAAATATAGTTAAAAAAAAAAAAGAAGACACATTCATCCAGACTGGTAAGTGGGGCAGAATCAGGCGGAGAACTCGTGACGAGTAGGCAGTTTGTGGAGCAGTGGGGGCAATGCTGCAGCTGCCTGGAGAGTCCTGTGGTGGGTGCACTTGGCCAAAACGCAGCTGGTACACTCAGTGAAACCTGCAGCTAGCCGACCCGGACCCAGTGGGGCCAAGACTGGTGGACTGGGCGGTCCCTCATTCACGTGCAGATAAACTGGGAGAAAAAGCTGGGGAGCAGAGCAGACCATGCAACCCACTATCACGGGGAAATAAAGCCTCAAACCACCTATTGAAAACACCTGTTGGGGTTGAGGCGGCAGTGGGAGGAACTCCCGGCCTCACAGGAGAGTTCACTGTAGAGACTCACAGGGACTTGGAACTACACAAACCCGCCCACCAACCCTGGGGCCAGCACAGAACAACCAAACTTGCTTGTGGGTAGCAGGGTAAGTTTGGAGAGCGGAGCAAGCGCCAATGTTTGCTCAGGCCCCGCCCCTACAGGCAGCATCACAACACAACGACATGGGTTGCTCAGCCCTGGTGAACACCTAGGATTCCGCCCCTTAAAGTAACAGGCGCACTGAGAAAAAAATGGCCCAAATTAAAGAACAGATCAAAGCTCCATAAAAAATACAACTAAGTGATGAAGAGATAGACAACCTATCAGATGCACAGTTCAAAACACCGGTAATCAGGAAGCTCACAGGATTGGTTGAAATTTGGTCACAATTAGCTGAACAAATGAAGGATACGCTAAAGGAAATGAGGGGAAATGTGCAGGGAACCAATAGGGATGAGAAGGAAACTGGGACTCAAATCAACGAAGTGGACCAGAAGGAAGAAAAAAACATTCAACCAGAAAAGAATGAAGAAACAAGAATTCAAAAAAATGAGGAGAGGCTTAGGAACCTCCAGGACATCTTTAAACATCCCAACATCTGAGTCATAGGGGTGTCAGAAGGAGAAGAGGAAGACCAAGGGATTGAAAACTTATTTGAACAAATAATAAAGAAGAACTTCCCTGATCTGGCAAAGGAAATAGACTTCCAGGAAGTCCAGGAAGCTCAGAGAGTCCTAAAGAAGTTGGACCCAAAGAGGAATACACCAAGGCACATCATAATGACATTACCCAAGATTAAAAATAAGGAGAGAGGCCCGGCTGGTGTGGCTCAGTGGATTGAGCGTGGGCTGGGAACCAGAGGGTCCCGGTTCGATTCCCAGTCGGGGCACATGCCTGGGTTGCGGGCCAGGTCCCCAGTGGGGGCCATGTGAGAGGCAACCATACATTGCTCTTTCTCCATCCCTCTCCTCTCTCTGAAAATAAAATCTTAAAAAAAAAATAAGGAGAGAATCTTAGAAGCAGCAAGAGAAAAGGAGACAGTTACCTACAAAGGAATTCCTATAAGACTGTCAGCTGATTTCTCAGAAGAGACCTTGAAGGCAAGAAGGGGCTGGAGAGAAGTATTCCAAGTCATGAAAGGCAAGGACCTACACCCAAGAATACTCTATCCAGCAAAACTTTGATTTAGAATAGAAGGACGGATAAAGTGCTTCTCAGATAAGGTCAAGTTCAAGGAGTTCATCATCACCCAGCCTTTATTACATGAAATGTTAAAAGGACTTATATAAGGTATGGAGGGATATCAACAGGGGACTGGGAGGGGGAGAGAGGAGGAAAAAGTACAGAGAATAAGTAGCATAAGTGGTAGGTAGAAAACAGACAGGGGGAGGTTAATAATAGTACAGGAAATGTAGAAGCCAAAGAACTTATGTATATGACCCATGGATAAAAACTAAAGGGCAGGGAATGAGGGAGTGTGGGGTGGAGGGGAATAAAGGGGGGGAAATGGTACAACTGTAAGAGCATAATCAAAATAATAAGAAAAAGGAAAAAAAAGACAAAAAGCTCTGAAATCAGACTGCATGGGTTTAAATCCTGGCTCTGCCACTTACCTTGAGCATACTAAACTCTCTGTGCCTCAGTTTCCTCAACTATAAAACAGGAATACTAATATAGTACCTACTTTAGAAGGTTGTGAGGCTTCAATACATTAACACACATAAAACCCTTAGAATGGAGGCTGAAAGGCAGTATATGCTATCAATTGGTGTTATAGTATTAGAGCCCCCAATTATACACCAGTTGCAATAGTGGGTCCCCCATGTGTATTCCCACTAAACCTTTCAATGACCATGCAATTTGTGAATTATCTCGTTTCCATGTTACTGATGCAGAAACAATGCCAGAGGAATCAAATGACTTTTTCAAGCGTGCAAGGTGTGGCAGAATTAAAACCTATATCCAACTCCAAAGCCTAGACTTTTTCCAATATAAGTCCCTTCATTGAAGCTCTAAAGGGATGATGACCTCAAGATTACAGGTCTGTGTCAACAAGTTCTAAATTTCTCTTCTAGTTGAAAATCTGGTTTGGTATAGCAGAGTTTTCTGATATGAGGCACCTAAATATTTTTATTTGGGTAATAAGAATGGAAAATATAACATTCCCATGATGAAAACTGTTAAAAGATAAATTAAAATGTAAAGCATTTTGTTTTCCCAAGTAAAATATTTAAGGCATATGTTATCTATTGTTTTCTCTCCTAGGTAAAGATCTAGTTAAATCTGAAAGCCAACACTGTAAAGCAGTTTACAGAGTGTCATTGTAATGTTCTTTGCTGTGGAACTGGAGGGAACATAAAAAGGCCCCAAATGTGCATTTTAAAGCAGCTGAAATTGGTCCAGCACTCTTTTAATCCCTCTAAGTGACAAGGGTTCTCGCCATAGAGACTAAAAATAATTTCGCTTGAAATGTTGTATTAAAATGTAACCCCAGCTAATTTCAAGAGTTCAGAGGCAGGTTGATGTTTCTTTGCATTAAAAAAAACTTATTTTCAGATATTTGTGTTTTATATTGCATTCTTATAGGCAAAGGACTAGCTATAGTTATGGGAAAGAATATAAACAGAATCTTATTCTTAACAAGCAAGTAGCTGTGCTTAGAAAGCTCACTAAAGCTGAAACCTGTTATAAGAATAGTACTCTCAACATTCAAAAAATAGGCCTTCTTGTTTACCAATATTTCTAATTCTCTAATATCCAAATCTCTCCAGTCCATACTTAAATCTATTGGCAACATTATAGCTCTTAAGCATAATTTCTTTGATTTATCATTTGGTCTGAAAATTTGGTTTGGAAAAGATTTTCAATGAACCATAAGAAGTAATTCAATCTCAAAAGACTCTAAACATCCCATTTATCCATTTACTGCTGTATTTATTTTGCAAATCAATGGCTTCATGCTGTTGCTGAAACAAAGCAAAACTGTCAATAGAGAAATGAGATGCAAGTGTTCTTGACATTGAATTGGCAATGAATTACCTAGCCTTGTAGCCATACACACAAAAAAGTCCCTCATTACAACACAGTCAGTAGGACACACATTCTACTGGGTGGGCCGGAAAACCATGCATGCTTTGTTCTCTGGATAGACATACAACAGTGCCTATACAGATGACCTTCAGCCACACACCAAGTTATCAGGGTGGCATGAAGCACTGCAGGTGGGAAAAGCAAGAGCTTCTCACACTTTCTGGGTTCCCCATTTACTTTTCAAAAACCCAGGCAAGGTTACTCATCCTAATAAATATCAGAATATTTTTCTCCTTCAAAATAAAATTAATTCAGAGATCCCCATAGAATTCACAGCCATTAGTTCAAACCAGCTCCTTGTATAAGGAAAGCACCGGGCATGTTAACAACTTTCACAGGATTTTAAAACCCAAATGTTGGAATGGATTAATATCCCAGCACTGCCACTTTCTATCAGTGACCTTGGGTGCACTGATTTATCTGAGGGTCAATTTTGTCTTTTGTAAATTGAGGGTAACACCCATTTCCACTTGCATGTCTATACATGTGAAGGGCTCAACAGCACCTAGCACAAAGGTGTTTGATAAATGGTCAGAAACCTTGTTAATGGACTTGGCCTTTGGCTTCAAGTAGGTAGAAAAGTACTGGATCCAGTAAAAAAACAACAAAAAAAAAAAACAGAAGTTCCAGCTTCGAGTTTAAGTGCGTGGACTAAACACATGCACCTAATTTCACTGTCCTGTAACCCCACTAAGACCACATCAAGGAACTGCTTTTGTAAAAAACAAACCTAGGAGAAAAGAAGAGGGAGAGAGAGCAGCAAAGTTTTGGAAGCTGCAAAGCAGAAAGATAAGCAGTAACCAACACAGCAAATGAGGGGAAAATGGTCTCAAACCATCAGGGAGAAAAGCTAAATATGGGCACCAAGATCCCCTGGACCTGGGGATAAAGAGGATGGCAAAAGTGCAAATGGATAGGGGAAAATTCTCTGTTCCAGTAAGTGACTGCCCTTTCCCCACCCAGGCAAACATCCAGAGGGTTATTTCCTGAATGGGATAAAACGCAGGGCATCTGGTTTGGAAGGTATAGTTGGGCCATGGATACTATAGTGCAAAGGAGGGCATTAAGTGACCAGCAAGATGTATGCTGAAACCTGAATGCTAAGATAGCCTGCACCCCAGTCCCCTTTCTCAGGAGCCTCCAGACTGAACACCAGACCCACCCATCCCAGCAGGAAACTGAAAGGCTTTTCTAGGGCATCGAAGCAATCCCAGGGGAAAGACTGGAAGATACAGACATTAGGGTCTTCCAACAAATGCCCAACCCAGATCACCTTGTGGTGAAATAACAAGCCCCACCCACCTTCTCAGAGCTTCACAACAGCTTTCTAGTCCCCAAACAAAGAGTGACTAGCAGACAGCTGTGAAAACCTTCAGCAAAAAAGGAGATGCAGACAAACAGAAAAGAACAACTTGAGCAGAACAGAGACTACAGAGTTATGAGAACAGTTAAGCAAGTACAGATCATGGCTATCCTTGAAGAGGAATAATATTGTATTTATGAAATAAGTAAATGATAGAAAACAAAACCTAGAAAATTATAAAGCTAAAACAATCATTCTCAGAATTGAAAAATTATATGAGAAATTAAAAGCAATAGAAGTGCAAGAAACTATCTCTCCCAAATTAGAACAAATACAAAGATGAAAAATAAAAGAAGAATGGAAAATTAATTAACTGCTATGGAGAATCTAGCTCCTGGATGTTAGTTGCAGAATGAGAAGAGAAAAATGGAGAATAAAAGGAATATTCAACAAAAAAATGTCCAAAATGGAAGAAGATAGGGTGTCAGAATGAACTGGCACAGAGTATGTCATAGACCATCTAGCACAGAGGATAAAAACAAACTCACTCCTTGGTCTATTAGTGAGACATTTCTGATCCTTGGGGACAAAAACACTTTACAAACTTCCAGAGAGAAGAAAACAAGGCCATTAGTAGCCTATAAGGAATCAGAATGGCTTCACACTTCTCAACATCAGTAGTAGAAAGAGAGGGAAGTAGAATAATGTGTTTTTTCCCTTCAGAACTTTGATTTCTAACTTGGAATTCTATTCCCAAACTGCAAATCAAGCATGATGGTAGAATAGACATTTTCAGATATGCAAGGCCTCAGAAAATTTACTTCCCACGTACTTTTTCTTATAAAGTTACTTGAGGGTGTGCATCACCAGAACAAGCAGAGAGGAAGACACAATTGAAGAAAAAGCAGCTATAAGACAGGAGAGATCAAGGGAAGCTCTGGATGAATGAAGGATGAGCCCAGGATGATCGTTGGGCAAGGAAAAAGAGGGCAACCAGTCCAGATTGGAGCAGGGTGACTCCAGAGATGGGTACACCGAGGACTGTCATCACAAGATGCCTGATGCCATGAAATCTGAGGACAGAATGACTGAGTGAGCAGGGTTCAGATCCTTACTGTATTGTTTATCTTCACCAAGGCTGATAGTTGCCCTGCTCTCCCCACCATGTTCTGCTGCCTGGGGCTCCATTTCACTCCTTAGCAGCATTCTGCTATGACCTAGTCCTGAGAGCTGGAGGAAGGTCCCAGTGAGCTGAAAAGTAGGAAATACAGAGACCATCCCCCAGCATATTCCCCCAATATCTTCCTGCTGGGCATGTAGTACCTGGTCCTGTACTATAGCACCACCAGATATCCTGATGGTAGGCCCATTTTTCTCCTTAGATTCACACATGGCCTTACCCACCCCAGAATAACCTCATGGCATCTGAACCCAGACTTCTCCCAGAGACTTGGCTTGCTTCCCTTCTCTTGGGACTTTAATAAAAAAGAAGCATTATCTCCTTTTCCTTACACAGCTAGGTTTATGCTTGCTGCTTGGTTTTCTAAAACAAAAAAATTATAATATTTAGGGATACATACATACATAAGGACAATAAAAAGAAAGGTACAAAAATAAGCAACACAAGTCAAGGCAGTGGTTATCTCTGGAGGGAAGGAGTATCATGCAACTGGGGAAGGACGCCTTTAAGGAACTGCTATTGTTCCATTTCTCAAACTGAGGTAGAGGCACATGGGTGGTTATTCTCTATATTGTATTATTGCTACTGAACAGTCTTCTGTATTTAGGAAACATTTTTCAATTTAAAAACATTATTTGGGTCATAGATTATATTACAAATTCCACAGAATCTGTATCATTTATCTGTTGTTCCCCAAAACAGCAGTAGATAGTCTATTCCAGTCATCACAATCCTTTTATGTGCCCCAAGACAGCCATCATAGAAATGCAATTCCAGAAGACACTTTACAACAGGAACAAACAGAAACAGGACCTTCTGGAATTATCTTTCATGTATGGCCATAATTAGAAACACCCTTGTGCTCTTCTACCAGTGGGATTCCCATGAGCCAGCAGATTCATGAGACAAACTGAGATGTCTAAACAAAAGAGAGTGTGCTCATCACCTCATTGACATGTTTTAGTCTTGTTTGAACAATTCCAAAATAAATACTCCAAATAACAGGTTCACACTCTCAGCATGATTCATGTGAAACAGCAGAAAGGTTTACCATTAACTACTGACCCATGTTTGGTAGATTTCCTTAAATGTTATGTATGCTATGCTCACACCACCGTGACTAAGTCATTTTTCTTAAAAGGCAATTTGCTATTTCATTTCACATTGCTGCTCTAATAGAAACCCTCATTCCAAAACATGTTCACATGCTCAATGTTTCCCTTTTAAGTCCAGTCAATAGTTCTACAGTTTCCACAGAGTATTTAAGATGCCACAGCCCAAGGACACTATTCAACCATCTGGCTAAGACATGACTTTCCTTCCCTACTGCCAATGACTTTCTGTTACTTCTTGAAGGATTCACCTGGAGATTCAGATGTAGATCAAAACCAACTGGACCCTGATTTAAGAAAGGACATCTATTCCATTCACCCAGGTAATAAAGTGAAACAGCTGATCAAATTATATTAACACAAATGGTTCCATGCCCCCCCAATCTTCTAAAATATTGTCAGAACCATAATATTCATAATGAGCCATTTTCCCACACTTATACTGCCTCCATTTGAATTAAGATTGCTCTTTTGTGAATAAGCTCATCTCTTAGAAGACTCAGTGAAATGAATCAAGATATGGCCACAGTGCTCTTTTTCTATAAAGTAATGGCCATCAGTAATGCATTGTCTCCTAGATCAAAGCTTCTCAGCCTTGGCTGCACACAGGAATCACCTGAGGAGCTTTAAAAACTACTGGTTCCTGGGTCCCACTGATATACCAGATAAGGGGTCTGCCTAAGCTACCTGAGTTTAAAAAGCTCTCTCAGTGATTCTAATATGCTGCCAAGGGTGACAACTACGGCCAACTAGAGAATAATGGTGACCAAACACAATGCTGTCAAAAACATAACCTAACATTTCCTAAAACCCATGTTGTGTGTATGCTTACAAATAAAAGGCAGCACAGCAAAGTTATTAGGAACACAGAATCTTGAGTAAGGCTGCCTGTGTTTGACAATCCACATTATCACACACTGGCTGAGGTATATATAATTGTTCTATGCCTCAGTTTCCTCACTTGTGAAATGAGCTAATATTAGTTCACATACCTCACAGGATGGTGGACATCAAATTAGTTAGTATTCATAGAATGCTTACAACAGGGGCTATGACACAGAACATACCTTAACAAATCTTTGTTAAATACAATACCAAGCCAGTTTTAGTCAAGCCCTAAACAAAGAGAAACTGGAAAAGAAACTGACAATTTTGTTAACTAAAATAATTCAGAATCTGATAAAACTTTCTTCAAGATGTCAGCTGCACATTTTGGGGACAAAAATCTCTCAGATTTTCTGTACTACCTCTTATTTTTATAACAAAACTTTATCCAGCTCCGGAGAAAAGGACATTTTTGAGGTCCAAGAGGGAAATTTAGCATAGCATAGCAGCATTCTTTTTTGCTGTGTCCTTCCTTCTTTTCATCATTCAGAATCCACATCTTTGTTAATAACCTGGTGTGAAATCAGAGTGCTGTATTTGCAGGAATTGGCAAGAACGGCTTTAGAATTCCAAATTTTTCTTTTCAGAGGAATACGTCCCTGCCTCACTCAGAAGATAAAGGAGTAGTTTTTCAAAGGATTCTCTGTACCATTGTAGGAAACAGATCCCTGACTTTTTCTAATTTTATTTTTTAAAATGTTGAATGGCAAGCACCATGCACAAAAACCTATTAATTCTAAAAGATATTTAAAACAGGAGCTCAAAACTGAATATAGTCTTGAAATGTATGTGTGGACAGATATTTGGCTGCATGGGCTTTTCAACTACAAGAATAAATATAAAGTAGTATTTGAGAAAAGATATTTTCATACATGCATCTCCTAAACATAGAGGAAACCCAATGGTAAACATTTCATAGTCTTGACAACTGTCTTCTACTAATAATAGAACTGGTTGATTAAGGCAATGCAAAAATGCTACAGAAAAGGTTGTGTGAACAGAGAGCTCCAAATATTCACCAGCAACACTTCAAATACATCCAGCTTGCTAATGCTTTCATTCAAAACCCAACACTTAAATTCACTAATGTCATGAAGCAGCATCTTAAAAATATTAAAAATTCATCTTGAAACATATAGATGACTAATCAGACACTGATGAGAGAGTGTGTGAACAGGCCTAACATTTCTATGGGGCAATTTGGCACTGAGTATCATAAGCATTTTCAAAATGCATATCCTCTGACCTAGGATTCAGCTTCAAAGATTTATCCTTATGAATTAATGGAGCACAAATATAAAAATGCATATGCAAAGAAGATCATCACATTGTTTAATAGCAAAAAAAGGAGAACAAAGTATCATAGAACATTGATTACTTAGAGGATTCCTCTGGTATAGAAAAATTATTGAGCAAAATGGAAAAAATATCTGCAATAATGTTAGCAAAAAAAGGTGGTTAAATTATCTGAATAGGACTCAATTTTTGTAAAGAATAAGGACACTGATTATAGAAAAATGTATGAAAGGACTTGATAGGACAGGACAGGATATACTCTAAATGTTAAAGGAAGTCATCTCTGAGTAATAAGATTGTGGGAATTTTCCTTTGGGGAGTAATTTCTAATTATTTGATTATGTATGGCTGGTAACATTAAATAAATGAATAAAATATGAAATAAAAATTTTAAAATAAGATGTAATACAGATGTATTGAATAATAAAATATATAATAATAAAGAAGAGAGGAGATCACCATTTAACTTCTCCCACATTTCCCAAGAGCTTCAGGAATAATATCTAGGAAAAGAAAGTTACCACAGCTTTTATCCACTAAGAAATGGTCAGAAAGCAAAGGCCGTAAGGACTAAACACTTTAAAACTAAATATTGTCTTCTGAAGTGAGGCCTGCTCATACTAGGTTCTGCTGTTGGGGTGGTCAGCAGTGAAGTTTTTTTGGAAGGTTAGGTCCTCAAGACCATAACTGTGGTTTATGCTAATAGTTCAGTTACCCCCACTTTATCCTCTTTAAATGGTCTCTCAAGAACTCTCTAAGAAGTGTGAATTGCCTATAAAAACAAATGTTTAAAGGAACTAAAAGCTTAGTGTCCCCAATTTACTTTGAATTCTTTCTTATAACTCTCTGTCCTCCTCGTCTTTCTCCCTTTTGCTTTATTTCTCCAGTTCTCCAATATTTTCTTCTCTACCAGCGACCAGTCTAAGTTAGGGAAGATTCAGGGAATGCCAGAGTTTGGGGATACCCAGGGAGCAAAATGTTAGGGTTTTGAAGCCATTCAAGATTCACTTGATAATCTTGTGAACTCCAATTCAGAATTGGCTTCTCCACTTTCCTGCCAAATTAGACTATATACCAGCCCTTCTGTAGACATTAAGTATGGCCATGATTTGGTTTATCTACGGTCAGGAAAAAAAGTGAGTCCTAAAGATTGTTGAGCATTTCAATGATCAGTGCTCACCTCTGGTCTCAAGCAGATGTCTCAGATATTAGAACATGAAATCAGAATTGTAGAACATTGGAGTGAAAAGCAGCTTTCTAAATTTTATAGATAAATGCTACCAAAGTTGTGGTTGCTTAGCAGCATTGCTTGAGTGCTTGTTAGAAATGCAAATTCTTGGGCCTTACCAGAAGTCTATTGAACCAGAAACTCTGGGGAGGGGCCCATGTATCTCTAGGTTTATTAGCTCTCCAGGTGCTTAGAGCTAACCTAATTGAAAACTATTACAGAATAAGAAACCAAAGCACAGTGAGGATATAATATTTTGTCTTTACAAAAACAGAGGGGAAAAGAGCAGTTATTCTAAGTGAGAAATCTAAATAAACCTACATTACTTCCCCTGTCTCAAGATATGCAATATTGTACCTGCAGGTCTCTGGATTATCTTTCATTTCTACCTGTCTTTTCCTTTTTACATCACTACACTGGAGAAACTGTGGCAACCAATAGAGAGGAGCCCAATGCAGTCTCTGGAGCATGAAGAAGCATTTAATTAAAACTCTTTTTACAAATCACTGGATTAATGAAATTCGTCACACACTGGAGTTCAGGGATGTCGACTGCATGCAAATCACATTTAACCAGCTAAAGTGTAGATTTGTACATTAGCTCCTAGAACATCAGAGCAGCAAACATGACTATGCATGAATCTACAAGAAGAACTGAAGCCCCTTATCTTGTTTTTTCAGTCCACCCTACTCCACATCCATACCAAGACAGAGAGAAGCTCTGAAGTGTAGGCAGTTCTCACCAAAAGCTGGGTTCCCAAAAGGTTCATTACAAAATCATTTATTTGAAACCTGGGCACATTTCCTCATATAAACAATGCCATAAATTATCTTGATTTCTAATCACAGTAGATTTATAATAAAACTGATACTATAAAAAAACCCCTAACCATTTAAAATGCTTCCACCTTTTTTCACCTTTAAAAGGCAAATAAAAATAAATAAAAAGTTCCAAATTCCAATTTAGGTGCATCTTCATAAAAAAGGCTTCTCTTGTGACAGTGGCTCTGCCGAGTGTGGGGGTCACAGCAGTAGTTCCTGGTGAGGCAGAAATGTTGGGGGCAGATGTCCTTTGTGGCATTTATCATCTCCAGGTCATAATCTACCAATATTATGGACTCTAGATTCAGGATCCAAGGATCAAAATATCTCTTTTACCACATCAGCTACTACACTAGAATAATTAAAGGAAAGCTGTAGCTATGGTTTTTATAGGTACCAACACCAAAATCAACTGATAATGTATCTTACACATTTTCAAACTACAACTTCTCCTCAGTTGGGCTAGGTGCTGCCTCTTTGTAATTGTATTCTACATTTGTCACTGATTTTTCTAAAACATTCCTATTTATATTTCTTTTTCTTAAAAGATTTAATTTATTTATGTTTAGAGAGACAGGAAGGGAGGAAGAAAGAGAGAGAGAAAGATCAATGTGGGTGAGATACATCGATGGGTTGCCTCTTGCACACCCCCAACTGGGGAACTGGCCCACAACAACCCAGACATGTGCCCTGACCAGGAACTAAACCAACAACCACCCAGTTTGCAGGCCAGTGCTCAATCCACAGAGCCACACCAGCCAGGACAATATATTTCCTTTTTTAAAAGATTAATCACATGCATAATAACATATTGATATTTTTAAGCAATGTTAAAGAAAGCTTATATCCCTTAGCTGTTCCTTCCAAATCTTCCCTCACCCAAGTCTAGTCTAATACTAAACTAGTTTCTGTCTATATAATTTGCTTATTCTGGACATTTTATGTAAACAGAATTATACAATATATAGTCTTCAATGACTGCATAATGATTTCAGGGTTCTTCTACATTGTAGCATGAATCAGTACTTCATTCCTTTTAATTTCCAAAAAATATTCCATGGGATGTACGTAGCATATTTTATTTATCCATTTCTCAGTTGACAAGAATTTCGGTTGTTTCCACTATTTGACTGTTATGAGAAATGTTGCTGTAATCATTCACGTACATTATTTGTGTGGAAGTACGGTTTCATTTCTCATGAGTATATGTATATATGTGGAATTGCCTGATCACATGATAACTCTATGCGTAGGTGTTTAAGAAACTGCCAGACTGTTTTCCAAAGCAGCCACACCATTTTACATTCCTACCAGCAATGTATGAGGGTTCCAATTTCTCCACATCTTTGCCAACACTGGTTTTTTGTTAAATTATAAACTCTAGTGGGTATAAAGTGGTATCTCAGTGTAATTTCAATTTTCATTTTCCTGATGATAAATGACACCAATCCTTTTTCATATACTTATTGGCTTTTGGATATCTGCTTTGGAGAAATGTCTATTCAGACCCATTGACCATTTTTAATTATATTACTTGCCTTTTTATTATTGACTTGCAGGAGTTATTCATATATTCATGATACAAGTCCCTTTTCAGATATATGATTTGCAAAAGTTTCTCCTATTCTGTGGACTATGACACCTGCTTTTTTTCTTATCACACTGACTGTTTCTGATCACATCATTATATACAAGGAGAAACCACAAAAAAGGAATTTATTTATAAAAATTGTGAATTTATTCTTATATGTTTAAATGTCAGTTACCTTCAAAGTACTCTCCATTTGATGTAGTCCATCTATTGAGATGTTTTTTTCAAAACAGTTTTTGAACTCATCAATTTCGATGACTTTTAGTATTTGTGTTTTTTGTTTGTTTGTTTTGGTAAAACATTTCCCTTTGAGGACTTTTTCCATCCAAGGAAACAAAAAAAAGATGCTCAGGGAGAGATCAAGTGAATAAGGAGGGTGGGGCACAGGGGTTATGCCATTTTTGGTCAAAAACTGCTGAACACTCAGCACCGTGTGGGCAGGTGTGTTCATAAATCACCCATCATGAAACAGGCAAACATGTTGAAAGAATGTTCAAAAAAATTCACTGAAGCTGAATGCAGCCTCTCACAATAATACCAGCTGGTACACTGATACACATGGGTCTCTAGAACTCTGACCTAGCAGGGGAAGCCTGTATTACAAGGAGCCTGCCCTTCAGAAGATAATTTTGGGTTTTTTGGGTATGTGTGTGTGTATGTGTGTGTGTATATATATATATATATATATATATATATATATATATACCCAAAAGTCTACTGTGGGAGACTAATTAACACCCCAAAAGTCATACCTCCCCATATCCATGCTCTTGTGTAGTCTCCCCTCCCACAATGACTCTGGGCTTTGGTGATATGACTTGTGTAGGCCAGTGTATATCTCAACATATTCTCTACTAACTCCCCAGGTCAGGTGGTTGCAGCCACATACTGTCCAGCATTCTCACTGCTTTGTGCTACCCCAGGAACTCAACATTGCTCTTATCTAAGTCTGAAATGCTTTCAGAACACTTGGCATGTGCCCTTACTTTATTCAGGCCTCTGTTCCAGTGGCACCACCTCATAGAGGCCTTCACCAAATTTGTAACTTTCCCACCCATCTCTCCATTCCATTACCCTTAAGTGCTATGAAAATACATCAGAAATTGATACTTTCCAAGTATATTTGTTTGTGTTTCTTTGATTACTGATTAAAATAAATGTTTTCTTAAATGCTTATTGGCAGTCATGTGTATATTTAAATTTCTTCTTTTGTAAGGAGAGTGGGAAACTAATTAACACCCCAAAAGTCACACCTCCCAGATCCATGCTCTTATGTAGTCTCCCCTCCCACAATGACTCTGGGCTTTGGTGATATGACTTGTATAAGGCAGTGGGCCCTAGCAAACTCTATGTAGATAGAGGCATGAAGAGTACACGTGCATTACTTCTGGGAGCTCTTCTGCTAAGATGTGAAAAAGCCTAGGCTGGTCTCCTAGAGGACAGGATAGAAAGGAGAGATAGTGCCTATCGCCATCACAAAGAACACAGGGCAGCTTACCTGCTACTTCAGAGAAAAGAACATTGCTTTTAGTTAGAAATTATCCAAATTCAATCAGGTAATAAGTTTATGACACTTGCTAGCTGCACAGACAAGAGAAATGAGGCTTGGAAAACACACAAAAAAAAATCACTAAATTACACTCTCTCGGGCCTCCTATTTATAGGTCATTAAAGAGTAAGATTCCACTCTTAGCTGGGTTGAGCAGATATGACAGACACAGCATAATATCTGCAGAAGTGACAAACAGCTGGCAGAGCTTAAGAGCGTCCCTTGTAGACTAAAAAACCAGAACAATGGGCCAAAGAAGATAATGCCAGCCAGTAAGCCCTAAGTGAGGTGCTTTTCACAAGTGGGCCTTCCATTTTTGTGCTGTACAAAAAAGAAATTTGGGGGTTGGAGAGACAAACAAGATCAAGGGAAACTTAAGACCCTTTGTCTGCTTAGGCTTCCCAGCTGGGTACACAATTCACCCAAATATCTATGCTCTCCTGCTGTTACTAAAAATATATGGAATAGCTCTTTCAGGAGGAAAATGGCCACGTATCACCAAGGAGACAGGGAAGCAGTCATGATATAGTTTTTTAAATGACTTAGGAATCTGCACAATGCTCAATTCTTCTCGGTGGACTCTGCCAAGAGGGTAACTATAGCTCCTGCCTAAAGAGAGATAGAATTCTGATAGAATTCTGTCTGTTCACGTCTGATACTTGGAATCAGCTGAAATCTAAAGTGCCTTAAAACTAGCTCATTGTGAAGTCAGACATTTTGGCATGAAAACTAGAAAAGGCTGCCACCGAAATAAATGTACATTGTCTTGCACCAACTGCTACTAGAAAGAGATTTCAAGGATTCTAGCAGAAAAGGGAATTTAGGGTTGATGAGAAACTGAGTATGAGAAGGATGGAGGGAGGGAGAAAGAGAGAGAGAAAGCACACCATTGGAAGAAAATGATTGGAAGAAAATCATTTCAAATGAAGGGTATTTCTCAAAGAATTGGAAGACAAGGCTCTATTTCTGTGGTACGCAAAATGGAAGAGATGGGATGCATATTTGTCTCACAAGCCTCATACAGTTGCTTTTCTTTGAATAATGCCCTTTGCTTTATTCCTGCTGCCAACAAAATGTAGGACAAGCTAATACAAGTACCACAAAATGGGGGACTCCATTAAAACTGATTGCAATTCATCTCCGTATCTGTAGTACTCTATTGATTCAAATAAGACAGGCTATTTTTGCATCATTCTCATTATTTTCTCACCCTCATAATGCCTGCTTTCTTTGAATTCACCATTAATGTTACATTTTATATTTGGTCACTTTATTTACCTTCTTCCCCATATTAACTATTTAAAATTCTTATACATGTGCTTGATTCACTTCCAAGAAATGGTAAAGGCGTAGAGATTCCCCTATCATTTCAAAATAAGAATTTTTAAAAAGAATAGAACTCAGGTAAAAATAATTAGATAACTCATGTTGATCAGAATCCTTGGTTCATGACCACCCATCATGGTCTTCTTGTTTATTTGTGTTTATTATATTAACACACATGTACATACAAAAACCCACTACCTACCATGGAGACTAGAACATGAACAATGACTCACATCTCTCTATGTGGTGATCCCCATCTCCTCCTCCCAATCTTCATCATCCTCTCTAGGTAACCACCATCTGGAATCTTGTGTTGAACATTGATATATTCCTATCATGCAATCTTGAAGGACTTATTTTCATTTACTATAGTAATAAGAATCAGCCATAGTGTTCTATGTTACAATAGTTAATTCATTTTGACTGTGATATATAACTGATTCTGTGAATCAGGGAAAAGCAGAAATGAAAATCTAGAATATCAGTGTTTTATTGCATTAATTTATTCTACATGTTTTACTTCTTAATAAACAAATGCTACATAAAGCATCACTTGTTTTATTTTTTATTTTTAAAGATTTTATGTATTTATTTTAGAGAGGGGAAGGGAGGGAGAAAGAGAGGGAGAAAAACATCAATGTGTGGTTGCCTCTCACATGCCTGTCCTGTACCAGGGACCTGTCCCACAACCTAGGCATGTGCCCTAGACTGGGAATTGAACCAGCAACCCTTAGATTCGCAGGCCTGCACTCAATCCACTGAGCCACACCAGCTGGGGCAAGCATCACTTGTTTTAAAACAACCAACAATATAAAATAAGTTGCTACTTTCTTAACTGTATTTCATAGCTAATCTCTTTACCCATAAAATGTCTTTATTTTCCAGGATTTAATGTTCATTATGTATTCACATTGGGTTTCCTTAAAGACTAGTGATATCAGAACTGGCACAGATCAGGGCTGTTGATACAAGGCCACTCTATTATGACACCAATTAGATCAGACTCACCCCTAAATTTTATTTATTTAATACTTCCAGTGACTTCATGGTCAAAAACTCCTATAAAAGGCACTAGTGGCACTGAGCTGAGCAAAACCATTCCTTTTCATCACTGCCTAGTGGGGGGGAATTTTTAAAAAATCTTATGGTCCCAAAACCAGAGGTAATTTTCAGCATCTTAGACCAGGAAGTGACTGCCTGATAGATGACGAAAGGGAAGCACAGAGACAGAGCATGCAAAGGCACAGAGGTGGGAGAGTATCAAGTGGTCAACTACCTTCAAATTTAAGCAAAATGGGAAGGAAGTTAAAAGTCAAATCTCAGAGCATTTTAAGTTGTTTTTTTAAGATTTTATTTATTTATTTTTAGAGAGAGGGGAAGGGAGGGAGAAAGAGAGGGAGAGAAGCAGCAATGTGTGGTTGCCTCTCACGTGGCCCTCACTGGGGACCTGGCCTGCAACCCAGGCATGTGCCCTGGCTGGGAATCGAACCAGGACCCTTTGGTTCCCAGCCCGTGCTCAATCCACTGAGCTACACTAGCCAGGGCATCAGAGCATTTTAAGTTTGATCCCAAGGTAACTGAGCCACTGAGAGATTTCACACAAAGGAGGGATATGATCAGGTTTACTATACTAGAAAATAGATTGCAATGGAAAGTGGACTATAAGTAATGCAATGGGAACAAAAATCTAGGATCCAGACAGTAAATGATGTGGCCCTGAGCTGAGGCAGGCACATGGATCATGGGTGCAGGCAGGAAGACATGGATTTCTGTGATATTTATGCAGTGAAGTTGACCAAAAAAGATGACACAGACCCAAAAGAAAATGAGCATATGTAAATCGGTGGTCTAAAAGCAACTGTAGTACAATTGTTTCATGACTAGAAGAATGTAACTCACATATAGGAAGCCAAAGCTTTCTATCATATTGTTTGAATCCCAAGAAAGCCTCCAAATATTGATGAAACATATTTTTGTAAATTACCAGGCATCTTTATTTGAAATTGTATAATCTCACCACCATCCATAAGACAAAAAATCCTACCTTGGTTGATTTTAAACATACAATTAACTTGCATTATTTGCAGCATTTATGTTCTATAAAGTCACCAAAATAATGAATTAACAAATACTGACCCATTGCTCCTTGTGGAGGAATATTGAGGAAATATTGGGGAATACTAAGTTAGGTTCTTGAAAGACTCAGGTCACAACATTTTTGCTATCCAATTAATAGATAACTTTGTTTTATGTGTATTTCTGTTTAAAGACACCTACTTAGCCCTGGCTGGTGTGGCTCAGTGGATTGAGCACAAGCCTTCAAACAAAGGGTCGTGGGTTTCATTCCCTGCCCATGCCTGGGTTGCGGGCCAGGTCCTCAGTAGGGAGTGTGAGAGGCAACCACACATTGATGTTTCTCCCTCTTTCTTCCTCCCTTCTCCCTCTCTAAAAATAAATAAATAAAATCTTTTTTAAAAAGGTTTAAAAAATAAAGACACCTATTTAATATACAAGGTGGGATGAAAGTAGGTTTACAGTTGTGAGTATGCAAAACACAGTTTATTCTATATTATTATTTATTAATTATTGTATTATTTTTCACATGAACAACTGTAAACCCACTTTTGCCCCACCCTTTACATCGGTGGTTCATTAACATTAACACATGGTCAAAATCACAATAACTCAGGCCTAAATGAAGCTTATGTAACACAGCCTATTTTCTCCAGAAGGCACATCACAGCCTTCTTACACTTAGCAACAATAGCCACCACTTCAACGCTACACTTGGGAGCCATTTGGAAAAGCAAAATCACCAACTAAAACTAAAAAAATGGGAACAATGTGGAACTAAATAGACCGAAACAGACACATGTTTACAATGTGAGAGCTCAAACAAGAAGGCAGAGATTCACTTAGTGCATCCTCAGCTGGGAATGTGCACATCAAGTGACTAAATTTTTTTAACAATCTGTGCATGCCTTGGAATGATTGTAAAAGCACTGTATTGATTTTGGGGTTACAAATGGATTTGAGCAAGTAGGCAAATTCACAAATACAGAATCCACAAATAATGAGGATTGATTGTATCTCTAAGAGATTATTCCCTGCCTTGAGGCATCAAAAGCTTCTTTAGCAGGTGAGCAGAGCAAGTTAGTAACAATGCCAAATCTTTAGTTATGTGTTTTCTCCAATGAGTTCAAAAGTGTCTCTTTAGATACCATACCAAAATGACCCCTTTGCTCATCTCCTGTGACCCTGGAAAAACTGAGTTAAAATCAGTTTTTAAATGACACAAAAATCAAAGCTTTGGAGAATTAAGAAACATATTCTTGTTTGAGAGAGAGAGAGAGAGAAGGAAGGAAGGCAGGCAGACAGGAAGGAAGGAAGGAAGGAAAGAAGAAAGGAAGGAAGGAGACAGGAATAAATTCTAGTAGATGCCCTGATTCCTAAAATTGTCCACCTTCATTGTTAGTACTTCTCAAATGTTACTGTGCTTGTGAATTCCCTGGGGATCATATGAATAATGCAAATTCAGATTCAGGATGTCCAGGTGAGAGCTAAAGATTTTTCACTTCTAACAACACCCAGATGGTGCTGATGCTACACATATTATGAGTAGCAAAGCTCCTAAAGAAATTCATCAGTCTCAACATGGACTTACATCCAACAGAGGATAGATAATTACTTAGATTAAAAAAAAAAACAAGCACTTCAGTTTATAGTATATATTAGATACTAAAAAGCAACTATGCTTTCAGAATATCAACAGTTCCACAACTCAAATAGCCCAGAATATACAATGCCATTCATTTTCCTACCTAAGTCTATCAGTATTGTAAAGAAATTAAAACAAAGTATATTACGATCCCAGTAGTGCTTTCCAAATAGAAGCTCAGATTTGGGAGCAATTTTCTCCTCTCTCAATAAACCATCAGCAACACTAAGGAAGGAAATATCAGCTGAAAGGTAGAGAATGCTTCATTTACAGGCATCTGACAAACAAGTGGGCAAAGCACAACTTGTCCATTTAACATGCAGATAACAGCTAGGATTATTAGGAAGCTGTTATCTATAGATAAAGGCATTTGCTTCTCATTGCCTCTGTGCTCTTACCCCCAGACACAACACTATATATCAAAGATGTCTTGGCGAAATAAAGGGTAACAGAAGTAACAGATCTGGCGACCTGTCATTTTGAAAGGAAATCTGTCTGCAAAGAGCCTGGGAAAAGAGCAGTTTGATGTAAAAGCCCCAGTGAAAAATTTGACTTCCAAAATATAATTCAGAGGAACATTAGTCTCCCACAAAGATTTACAGAGCTACAAAAATAATCACAAAGCAGATAAAAAGAAGAGTGTGTTCACTGGTGCTTCAGAGTGCCAGATATTTGCTGAAGGCAAGGAGTAAGAGGCCTTCGGGATAATCAAGACTGATTCTTCCAGGCCACTGATTCCAACTTGATAATTGGTGTTTAACAATTTAAAGATTCAAAGTTCCACATGAGACCAACATTGGGTTCTTCATCACTTACATCAGTCTGATTTTCCATGCCACTTCAGAACTACCCACAACTGTCTTTTTCTTTAAACCAAGTCTCTTTCAGCACTCAAGGAACCAGTTGCAGTAAAGAAAAAATAACTGTCTTCAATTGACTATGTATCACTAATGTAACACTAGCTTTGTTCTATTTTTAAACTTGACAAAGATTGCCCTGGCTGGTGTAGCTCAGTGGATTGAGCGCAGGCTGGGAACCAAAGAGTCCCAGTTCGATTCCCAGTCAGGGTACACGCCTGGGTTGCGGGGTCAGGTCTCCAGTGAGGGCCATGTGAGAAGCAACCATACATTGGTGTTTCTCTCCCTCTCTTTCTCCCTCCCTTCCCCTCTTTCTAAAAATAAATGAATAAAATCTTTAAAAAAAACTTGACAAAGATAAAATACTGATAATTACACTTTAATGAGCAAACCTCAGCTCAAACTATGAACTAAAACATTTCAGAACATATGTAAGAGAGCCCTATGAAAAGAGAGATTTAAAGAAACACATAAGAACGACTATTGAAATCTAATACTCAAGAGATGACGGATATTAGAAGTGTATTTGAAATACCAGACACACCAGGAAAAGTCCTCCCTTATATTCCTTTAAAAAACAGATTATATTTTGCTTCACTCAAAGCCATGGGAGGAAGAAAATGCAAAAAAAAAAAAAAAGCTATTTTCTGATACAAACCAGAAGTTCTTCATACAGAGGAACAAAAAGGGCTATTTGTTCTAGGAATCCCACTTCTAGGAATCTACACTAAGGAAACACTTGCAATACAAAAATGCATGTGCACAAGATTGTTCATTGCAAAACTGTTTGCAATTACAAAATGTTGGAAAACACCTAAATGCCAATATATAGGATGGTGCTTAAATGAACTATGGTAGAGCCACACAACAGACTATTATAAAGATCTCTATGAAGTGATATGTGTTGCAGGAAAAAAAAGTAAAGTGTAAAAATGTATCTATGGCATGCTTACTTCATGTAAGAAAAAATGGAATATAATAAAACATTCATAAATCTTCTCATTTTGCAAAAGAAATACTGCAAGGGTAAACCAGAAACTAAAGAAGTTGGTTATCTAAGGGAGTGAATCAGAAGGGATTGGGCAATGGGAATGGATAGTAGGGATGAGGAGGGAGTGATACTTACTAGTATACCTTTTGTATAGTCCTGACTCTGAGAACTACAGTAATGTTTAACATACCAAAAATGTAAATAAATAATCAAAGTCCATCAGGATGTGTGCAATTTAGGGAAAGAGGGTAAACTGGAATATAAACACTAACAAAAGAACTCAATTGTATCACAAGTAAACAATATAGTCATACTGAAGGAAGTGGGGAAGAATAGAACTAGCTTCATTCATGACTACAAAAAGAATATTTTGATGGGATAATACTCTAAGTTAAGACAAACAGCTAATGAATGTGTTTCTCACAAAGGTATCAGTTAGCAATTTTGAAACTATTTTTGTGTATGCTAAAATTAAAGAAATCAGTTAATGTATTTACTTATAGTATTGATACTGAGAGCTAGATTTCTCACCATCAGAGAAAGAAGTCTACTGTTGTACTAGAATCAAAGGTATCAGTTTGAGCTCCTGATTTTGAGTGATAGATAGAGGATAGAAAGGAAGAAAGAAGGAAGGAAAGGGAGAAACAGAGAGAGGCAGGAGGGAGAGGGGGAGAGAGGAAAGAGATAAAACAGATGTGTTTGCATGGTTAGTATATTTACATATATGTCCTAACCACTGAGAGGGCCTAGAAGCAATGATACTCCAGCATCAAATGAGCAGAATAGGCCCTAATTTCTAAATACTGTTCTGTGATCAAAAGAACCAAGAAAGAGTGATGACATAAAAAAAGATCTGTAGAATCACTGACCAGAATTTCCCAAAGTTTCCATAAACAATAAACTCTTTATTGGAAAAGGAGAATCTTTTCAACAAATGGTATTGGAATGACTGGATATCAGTATGAAAAAATAAATGAATAAATAAACTCTGATCCAAAAACTTTGCACAAAACCCAACCAAAATGGATTATAGACCTAAAGGTAGAACAAAAAAGTATAAAACATCTAGGAGAAAACATTTATGATCTGCAGCTAGGCAAAGATCTTCTAGATACGAAAGCAAAAGCATGACCTTAGAGGAAGAAATTGATAAATTGAAGTTCACCAAGATGAAAAAGTTTAGCTTTTCTAAATACACTACTAAAAGAATGAAAAGTAAGCTATAGACTAGGAGAAAATATTTGTGATTCATACATCTAATAAATGGCTTATATCCAAAACATATCAGGAACTGTGAACAATCAATTGTAAGAAAATGGAGACAACTATATTTGAACAACAATAAAAAATAAAAATAAAAATATTGCTACATTTAAAAAAAAGAAAATAACCCTCTAAAAAATAATGGGCAAAAGATTTGAAGACACCTCACCAAAGAATGTATGTAAATGCAAAGAAACACATGAAAAAATGTTCAACATATTTAAGCATTAGAGAAATACAAAATAAAACTGCAAAGAGATACCACTACACATCTATTAAAATAAATAAAATTTCAATGCTTACCATACCTAGTGTTGGTGAGGATATGGAGAAACTGGAACTGTAGGTGTAAATGTAAACTAGTACAAGCACTCTGGAGAACAGTTTGGTAGTTTCTAGAAAACTTAAATACCTACCATATGAGCCAGCTATTCCACTGATAGGTATTTACACAAGAAAAATGAAAGCATATGTCCATAGTAGCACTTGTACATAAATACACATAGCAGCTTTATTGCTAATTGACAAAAATTGGAAAAAACACAAATGTCCATCAACAAATAAATGGGTAAACAAATGAAGATGCATCCATTTAATGAAAAACTACTCAGGAATAAAAATGAATCAATTTGAAATGAAATTAAAGTGAAAAATGAAGTGAAATAAATATATATTGCAATATGGATTTATCTCAAAGTAATTGTGTGAAGTGAAAAATGTCAGACAAAAAGTATCAATATATATTGAATGATTCCATATATGTAAGTTTCTGGGAAATGCAAAGGATGGGGGTAGAAAGCAAACCAGTGGTTGCCTGGGAATAGGGAATGGGAAATGACATGATGATAGATTACGAAGGGTACAGGAACATTTTGGCATGATAGATATATTCACTTTCTTAATTGTGTTGATAGTTTCCCCAGTATACACACATGCCCAAATTTAAACTGTACACTTTAAATCGGTTCAGTTTACTGTATGTCAATTATACCTCAATAAAGTTGTTAAAACAATTAAGGAAGCAAACAAATACGTGTGGCAAAATCCTACCTTTTATTTCCACGTTTATAGCATGTCTTCCACCACTGGAATACAACCTCCCTGAGGGCAACATCAATCTTACATATTCATGGCCAGGCAAACAGACATGAAGCATTCCCAGTAAAACATGCCCATGGCATTGCAAAACTAAGGAGAAGACTTAAAACACATTATTTATTAGGAAACTTTGATCCAGGACTTAAGTAGCAAAGACTAACAACTTTCTGCAATTAGAAGTGATGACCTTAATACAATAAAGTAACATTTCAACCCAGTTCATGAGTTTAAAGGCAATTAGAATAAAAGGGGTGAAAGGGTCATAAAAGTGGTAGAGAAAAGCTGAATCCAGACCAGACCAGAGATTCTCAGAATAATGCTTTAGGATTATGCCCACTTAGGTCCTTATGGAGAAGTAAATGGACATTAATGCCAACCTACTTTATAGCAATATAGCTATACATGAATTCACTTTTTATTTTATCAGATCCTTAACTTATATGACTCCTACCTCATAAATTACAAGCAAAATGAAATATTAGGTAATCTGTAACAAAAAATGTATTGATAGCTTTACTCTATACACACTCATAAAACAATAAAACACTACTACCGGTAAAATAATCATTGTAAAGGAACAGACAATTCATAAAATAAAAACAGATTTTAAAGTTTTACCATATATATATATATAATTTGCCATATCTATAATAATATTTAATAATATATAATGTATATATAATATATAATAGATATTATATATTATATAATCTATACATAATATATAATAAATATATAATATATAATTATATTATATATAATATATAAAATATATAATTTGCCATATATATATAATTTATATATATTTATAATTTGCCATTTTAGCCCTGGCTGGTGTGGCTCAGTGGACTGAGCACTGGCCTGGGAACCAAAGGGTCGCCCGCCAGTTCAATTGCCAGTCAGGGCACATGCCTGGGTTGCGGGCCAGGTCCCCAGTGGGGAGCGTGTGAGAGGCAACCACACATCAATGTTTCTGTCCCTCTCTCTTTCTCCCTCCCTTTCTCTGAAAATAAAGTAAAAATATTAAAAAAAATTGACATTTTAAATCTATGAATTCTAAAGTTTTTAAAATTTTTGTAAATGGCAAGAATGTGTTGTCATTTGTATTTTCTTATATATTAGCAGGGGGATATTGGTAAACATCCTTTCTGAAAGCTCTTGTAGCAAAAGTTTTCGATATTTAAAAACATTCACACTATTCTGCCAGGAACTTAGCTCAAGCAAATAATGAAATGTGAAGCTGAAGATTTAAGTGCGAGGCTATTAATTACAATCTTCTATTGCTGCAAAACTAGAAACAACCTCATATGCAACAACAGGAAAACTGTTGAATAAGTGAACCTACCTCAAGATGAAAAAATACATGACAATTTCATGCTATTTTTAAAGAATTTTAAAAAACATGGGCAAATTCTAATTGAATCAAAAATATCAGGACACCAATCTGTTTAAGACAGCATGATTCCAAATCTGTCTCACTCCTCCAGATTTTTAAAGTTTTGCACTGCTCTTTAAGTACATTCGCTAACTTGTGACCTATTCATTGTCAATCATGTGGCTAACCAATTAAGGGCTTGAGCACCACTGAACAGAAATTCTGAACTCAGAATATCGAGGCCATTCTTCTCATGCTAACCTAGCCTTGGCTTGGGTGCTAAATAACCACAAATAGATTAGCAAAACATCCTCAATGTCAAGAGGGACAGTGAAAGTAAATGGTAGAGAAGAGTAAGTAGTGATGAAAAATAGGGACAGAGACTTAAGTGTCTAAGATTTTTGTCCCTGTTCTAACCCATTATCAATAAACTGGGATCATTCTATTAATGCCATCTTGCACACAAAGATAAGGCCTTTTCAAAATATCACTTCTTCAGGACGAGACACTTAGTCTTGGAACTTGATTGCCAGTGGGTAAGGTGATACCTTGGGCTAAGAGGCCAAGGAAGAAGGGACTGAGAACAAACACCACCACAAGAAAATCTTTCCTTAGCATTTTAAATGTGCTGAAAGAGTCCTGATTTTTTTAGATTGGAAGACTGTTTTTATCATGAGTGTTCTGAAATACTAAGGTTACCATGAGAGAGGACACAAATGACCCCAAGATTACATAGTGGAATTGGCAGAATGATTCAACATTACTTCTTTTTCAAACAATTTTTGATTGGTGCCTAAGGCCAAGAGAGAAAAACTAGCAAACATAGCATTTTAAATGTGTGGGTACCTTTTTTTTTTCCTTTTCACAGAGTATCATTTCAGTACTGTTGATATTTTGCCTAAAATAAACCCACAAATAAAACCAGCAAGATTCTGTCCTGGCCGGGTGGCTCAGTTGGTTAAAGTGTTGTCTCATGCACCAAAAGGTTGTGGGTTTGATTCCCAGTCAGGAAATGTACCTAGGTTGTGAGTTACATCCTGGTAAGTCAAGGCACATAAGGGAGGCAATGAATCAATGTTTCTCTCTCACATCGATCTCTCTCTTGCTCCCTTCTCCCTGTCTCTGTCTCCTTCCTGTCTCTCTAAAATCAACAAAAACATATCCTCATATGGGAATAAAAAATAAAAAATAAATAAGCCAGAAAGAGACCTATGGTGGTTCTGAGCTATAGCCTATAGCATTAAAATGTAGTTGAATACCTCTAAATGTTGCAATGCTCCATTTCTTACCTCATTTTTTGTCACTAAACAAGAATTGTTATATTCTCATTAGAGCACAATAATATGAACACAGATAGAGAGTACTTACTGCTGACCACGTTGCCATCTAAGTTTTCTGTGTTTCAGCTTGAGCTACATTAAGAAACTCCCTATGAAACCCCGCATATGAATTCCACTTTGACTGGAAAAGAAACTAAAGGGGATAAAAGAAAACACCTGCCAAGGACTCAGACTCACTTACCAGTCCAAGTCCCATGTCAAATAATCTTCCAAGTTCCAATTACAGCAATCAATGGTTAAGGCAAAGCTCCCCCACTCCCACCCTCTGAGAATGTGGTTCAGCAAGGTAAGCAAGGGAATCCATTCACTTCACCACAGACAACTATTACTACTTACTGAAATTAAACTCAACCACCAAAATAGCCAACATTCTAGAAATTCTTCAGATGAGAAGAATATATTCTGTGTTTGCTATCAAGCACCCAGGTTTATTTTTACCTGGATAAACAAAAAATCTACAAAATGCAAAAGGAATCCAGAAATTTGTGGACATACAACTCAGTACCATATAATCAAGGCTAATATAATATTTCTATTTTAGAATGTACATTGATCCTCTAAGCCAATAATTCAGAGGTCTAAATGTGACCCTCCAACTAAAATAAAGCACCCACCATATTAATATTATAATAGAGTAAAATTTAGAACTCAGCTCAAGGGCATTATCTTTCATGAATTATCATATACACCCATCAGTCACAAACTACCCATCAGTATCTGAAATACTTTGTTTCCTTCTTTCCTGGAATATAATAGCATTTAGTGAATGCATATTTGAAACTACAGAATTAAAATTTAAACATATTAAATGTGATTATAATGATGGCTGCACAACTGTATACATTTGTCAAAATTCATCAAATCACATGCTTAAAATTGACAATTTTATTGCATATATGTGTTGTATATGTGTGTACAATCTCACCAACAAAGCTGATTAAACAATATTAATCATATTAGAGTCCCATGGAACATGAATGTAAACTGATAATTTCCTCATAAAACATGGAAATAACAATGGCTGGGGAGGAAACAGAGGAAAAAGAAACTTGTTTATACCAGAGGAGCATTTCTCAGCCTCAACACTACTAACATTTTGGGGCAGATACTTCTTTGTTGTGGGGGGTTGTCTTGAGGCTTATAGGATGTTTAACAGCATTCCTCTACCCATTGGATGCCAATTACATCTTTTCTCCTCAGTTGTGACAACTGAAAATGTTTCCAGGCATTGCCAAATTACCTGAGGGCAGGGGGCAAAACTGCCCCAGGTTGAGAGCCTCTGTATTAGATCCTTAGAACCAGATCTATTATATAAATTAAGCTGAAGTGAGTGATGGTGTAAATTAACAATCCCAGAAAAAGAAAAAATATGCAGAATGTTGATGATTTTAGGGTTATTTAGGACACTTTCAAATATAGGCAATCAATATAACCAATGCCTTTCCTCCATAACTAATGAGTACAGACAAATCTGGAAATATCTCAAGTATTATTTTTCCACATGTCATTAAATTTAGGTGTGAGATTTCATAGCCATAAATCATCACCATTGACCAACTCTCTCAATAACTGCATGAATTGGTCATTTGTTCTAGTAAAACATAAGGGAATTAAATAATTGATTATATATATATATTCTGAGGACAAGATACAAATATGCACTAGACCTTTAAGAAGTGATTTTTCAAGAAATTGACTTTTTAAAACCCAGGTCCCTAAGTTCTACATTTAATCAACTTAAAAGAAAAAATCTATACTACTTCCGCCTACAAATTAAACTAACAAAATGCATATTAAATAAAGCTGTATGTGAAAGACATTTGGTAAATAGCTAATTTGATCTAGTTCATCTTGTAACCTATGAGATACCAGGTTAAAAGAAATAAACTGTTTAATAATTCCACATGTGAAAATGTATTCCAAGGAAATTAACCCCCAAAAGAAATTAGATAAAATATTCCAGATATTCCTGATATCAAATATTGCACAACTCCCAATTCTGTAACTGAGGCAAAGGAACAGACACAATGCATTATCTGACACATAGATGACAGCTGAAACCTGAATTTCTATTCCAATGCCTGGTCTCCAAACCACTAAGTGGACCTGAAGGTAGTAAAGAGGATCCACTGAGCACTTCCAGAAATCTTTTAAAAAGTGCATACATCAAGGTTATAGGTAATGATGCTAAGCTGCAAGGTTCAGAAAAACAAAGAAGCAGAGTCAGATGTAAAAATTACATGATTAACAATGACATACTTTGTACTGTATACAAATTACTATTTATATTCAAACAGTGGATACAAATATATTCTATACAAATATAAGAAGCTACATTCATAAAACATTCTTAAAATGGAATTTATTAATCAAAAATCTTTGAAATCATAGGAATTAGGGAAAAATAAGATGACTTTTTTATGGAGAAATGAAATATTGCCCCCAAATTGATATAAGAAATGGGAAAAACATGAAAATATACATCACCTCATTATTAACCTGGGAACACAGATTAAAAGAACCATAGTACTATTAAATATCCAACAGATTGGAAATATATTGAGAAATTTAGCAAGATCAAGTGCTGGAGAAGATATTAAACAATTAGATTTCTTCCCGATCTACAATCACCTTAAAAACCAGTTCAGCAGTATATTTTAAGTTAAAGATACACCTACACCTTCACAAATGTTCAACAGGAAATAAAAGAATGTTTATAGCAGCATTATTCATAAAAGCAAACTGAGGAGCACCCAAATGCCCAGTAACAGAATGGATAATTTATGGTATAGTCATACAATGAAATACTATAGTAATGAAAAGGAACAAATGTGGCCCCTAGCACCAACATGGATAGATCTCATATAACATTAAGTGAAAGAAGTCAAAGAATACACAGAGTATTATTCAACTCACATAATGTTCACAAATAGGCAAAAACAAAATAGAGAACTAGACCAGTGCACTCATAGGTGATGCAGCTGTAAGCAAACAAGGGAGTGGTAAACAAGTCTGCATAGAGTTTCCCTACGGAGTGAAGAAGAGAGAGAGGAGGATATGATAGAGAGTCACTCAAATGACTTCTGAGGATACTGAAAATGTTTTGTTTCTTAACCTGAGAGGTTAGGTATATGAGTATTTGCATTTTAATTATTTTTTACACTATACATAAATATTTTCACAGTTGTTTATGCTTCTCCCACAATATAAGGGCTCAATTTTAAAAACACTAAGCAATACACACAACCATTTTGACACATGCAAGTCCACACCTGAATAACATTAGCTGGAAAAACTAGAACTCAGTGTGTTTAGGATTATAATTGCATAGATATGAAAGTATAATAACAAAGACCACAGGTTAATTGGAAATGATGTGATGAAGTCATGCTCATCATGGGCTTTTTCTTGTAGGAGTGCCTAAGTTCAAAACTTCAAAACTGTTTGATGAATGTCACACAACAAATTAAATCCAAAGCTGGTGGTATCAAAACACTCAATATGAAAAAGGAGGTCCAGCTGACAACGGATTTAGAATAACTTCAAGTCTCTGAATTCATGTTTAATAGGCATTTTCAGAAGGCAAATATACATGGTAGATTTGAGAGACTTAAGATTGTGTACACAGGTGTAGACGTGGACTGATTCTACAACTAATATTTATCAGCCACAGAAAATTTTAACTTGACAATTATATTTAATGGTAAAAAGTTTTTATTGCCATTATAAAGCAGGATACTACATTTAAAAAATTAGTGGTATGATCATAAAAAGAAAGTATATGTGTGAATAACCCATAATGATACATCAGTTTGGATAAGAGAAATAAATGGAGAAATTTTCAAGGTTAGATATAAGTTTTATTTTTAGAGAGAGGGGAAGGGAGGGAGAAAGAGAGGGAGAGAAACAGCAATGTATGGTTGCCTCTCACATGGCCCTCACTGGGGACCTGGCCTGCAACCCAGGCATGTGCCCTGACTGGGAATCGAACCGGGACCCTTTGGTTCCCAGCCCGCGCTCAATCCACTGAGCTACACCAGCCAGGCGTAGATATAAGTTTTAGAAAAAGGCAGAATGGCCCATCCTATTTTCATTATTTCCACCCAATCATAATTACATTTAACAACAAAGTTCTTTATATCATGGCCAAATATTAATTGCCCATGTGCTGGTTAACCAAGACAGTCTTTTTCCATTTCTACTGCACTGTTTATGTATCTCCCTTAAAAATAAACAAACAATAAAAACTCAGGTTCATGTTTTTTTCATGCTAAAAGAACTGATAATTAGGAAGACAAACCTGGTGTTGCCACCAATGGCAGGGGAGAGGCAGAGTGGGAGGTGACAACAATCCAAACCAGTAAACTGACTTCTAAGTTATCTGCTTCAGCACAGATAACTGGAATGATCAAGTTACCAATGATCATCAAATAGTAAATAACACATTGATTTTTGCATCATCTGGATTCTAAACTATGGATCCTACTTATTCTTCAGGTCTCAGCTCCAATGTCAACTCCTCAGGAAAGCTTTCTGTGATCACTCTCAAGTAGGCCTCTACACCACCATCTTAGGAACACTTCCCTTCAGAGCACCTATCACTGCTGGGAATTATCATATTTCTTTTCTTTTTATTGTCTATTTTCCTTCTTTCCTAATAAATCATCTTTTTCATCCAGTTCACATTAAATCTTAGAAACTGGCATATAACAGGCACTCGATGTTCCTACAATATTCTTCAAGTAAATGCAATGAATAAATAAGGAAAGCTGACAGGTAAGCAAATTAATTATTACTATATGAGTACTAAAAGGGATGGCCAAAGTTTAAAGAGGGCATAGAGGAAAAAAACTGACTCTAGACTGGCAGGAAGAGAAAGGCTGTCAAGAAAGACAAGGCTTCCTAGGGAATTTGACATTGGAATTAAGCCTTGAATACAAGTGATATTCTCCATTCAGAGGACCCGGAGCTGGTGACCAGAAGGAAGCTAAAATGGTGGTAGTTGGGTGCACTGAGGGTCATAAAGTGTCTTTTATCAGCACACAAAAAATTTTAACTTAGTCTTGTAGGTAACGTGAAACAACTACCATTTTTATCACATTGTTTTATTTCAGAGAAATCATTTCAACAGAATTGATGGGATGAAATGAGGAGGCTGGGGTAGGGAAAACAGGAAAATGCTGTAATGATCCAAGTAACATAAAAGATAGTGGCCATGAGATGGAGAGAAGAAAAGTCATGGGAGAGGTATTTAAGAATTACAATTTCCCTGGCTGGTGTGGTTCATTGGATTTAGTACTGATCTGAGAACCAAAGGGTTACTGGTTCAATTCCCAGTCGGGGCACATGCTTGGATTGAGGGCCAGGTCCCAAGTTGGGGGCACGCAAGAGGCAACCACACATTGATGTTTCTCTCCCTCTCTTTCTCCCTCCCTTCCCTTCTCTCTAAAAATAAATAAATAAAATCTTTAAAAAAAAAAGAATTAGAGCTCTGGCTGGTGTGGCTCAGTGGATTGAGTGCCAGTATGCAAACCAAAGGGTCACTGGTTTGATTCTTGGTCAGGGCACATGCCTGGTTTGTGGGCCAGGTCCCCGCTGGGGGGGTGTGCAGGAGAGGCAACCACACATTGATGTTTCTCTCCCTCTCTTTCTCCCTCCTTTCTCCTCTCTCTAAAAGTAAATAAATAAAATCTTAAAAAAAAGAATTACAATCAACAGGGCTTGGTGATAGGATGAGTGAGGTTGAGACCAAGCAAATATTTAGCATTTACACCTTAACAACTGAATACAACAAATACATATATAAACAAAGGAGTTTAGAGAAGGTAGGAATGAAGAAAAAAAAGCACTCCATTCATGAATTGCTGGAGGACGTATTGGGGTCTACCTTACATCAAAAAGACAACATAATTTTGCACATTCTGTTCAGTGTAGACTTAACCTGAATGCAGTCTTTTATGTCTCTCTGGCCAATGTCCTCATCTGCAAATAGATTTTTTTAATCCAGCAAAATTCTTATCAGTTAAACCCTACAATTACAGGGGCCTGATGAAGGGAAGTCAGAGGACCCAGAGCAGGGTTAGAAAAATGGTGCCATGGTTACACAGGAATATTTGATTTAAGCCAGGTTTGTTGAAGCTAGCCCCAAGGTACAAATCACTTGCTTCAACCATCTAATAGACCTTGGATAGGAGTGCGCTATCCCAGTTGGGTTGATGGTAGAAGTAAAACACATGTGCACTAATTAAGGGATAACTTATGTTAATAACCTTTGTATCTGTAATATATGATGAATTATTGTCACTGCTATTGACATATGATTGGTCTTAGTAGCGGAAAAAGAGGTCCATCTATAGGATATGATTTTAACAACCTAGAAGTGATTTCCTTTTTAAAACTAAACCTTCTCTAATGCACTCTAATGCCTTAAGTTCTTTTCATCAGAGCTAATATAGCTAATTACATTTACTTAGTCAAGAATTTCTCTTGCTCCCTGGCTGGTGTAGCTCAGTGGATTGAGGGCCAGCCTGCAAACCAGAGGGTCGCTGGTTCAATTCCCGGTCAGGGCACATGCCTGGGTTACAGACCAGGTCCTCAGTAGGGGGTGTGCAAAAGGCAACCGCACGTCGATGTTTCTCTACCTCTCTTTCTCCCTCCGTTCCTCTCTCTGAAAAATAAATAAATAAAATCTTAAAAAATAAAGAATTCCTCTTGCCATTCATAGGAGGTATAAATGACCAGTCAGATTATTGCCTACAAGCAAGCGCAGGAGAGAAAAGTTCACCTCAGATAAAAAACTTTTACTTGGCAATTATGCCAATGAATGAAATTTATCTGTATGTCCGCGTGTAGATTATATACCTGTATTTAAGCGAGTGTCAGCTCCACAGGAAAGTGCCTGATGATTCCTGCTGCTTTCCGCTTTGTTTCTTTAAAGCAAAGAAAAACTGCATCTCTAGCAGCTTTTAATGCTTTGCCTTCTGTCTTGTTCAAAGTGGTTGGGCTTATAGCTATAGGAGGCAAGTTCACATCCTTACCATGTTTCATAGCAGCAGGAAAAATAATTCCTATGCAGTTTGGACCAGCAATTTGGGGTCTCTTAGGCATAAGATTTTTTTAAATGACAGAGTGGAAAGATGATCTATCTCCATGAAAGTTTTCGGAATACCTAGACCAGCCACAAACTGAAGAGGGAAAAAGACATATACAGATCCAAACTTTTGAAAGTGAATGGGTCATTGCCCTAATGTTCAGGAAGAGTACTAAGCCTGATAATACAAGTCCTTAGACAGTCTTCAACCTGCACTATCTGTGAAGCAATAAAACTCTCACTTGGGAAACTGAAGTTTTGAGCTGGGAGGACAGGGCAAAAATGTTAAAAGATGGCCATTGCCTTGATTTTCTACAAAGGAACTATGTGGGATAATTACTCCCACTGAATTTATAAATACTGACTGTTCTGGAAAACAGAGACTTCTCCTTTTTGCATGAAGTCTTAAGTTCTTTTCATCAGAGCTAATAGGAGCCAAAGCTGGAACTGAGGACGACTTGTACTTCAGAGCACTGTGGATTCTCAAAGAATATCCTCTATCCCATCTATAAAGACTCACCACAAAGAACTGCTCCTCTGGAAATCGAGCATCAGACCCAGTGTGGGTGGAGAGGTCCAAATCGAAGCCTCATTTAGACATGATCTTTGACCAAACTTTGGGCCTCAGGTTCCTCTTCTCAAAATTAGGATTAGTAATTACTATCAGCAGGTTGTTATGAGGATAAATAAGATAATGAACATGAAGTTTTTAATACTATCCTTGTCTTTTAGTAAATGTTCAATAACCACAGTAGCTGCTATTAAAGATAAAAATAACATCAATGTCACAATAACCATTGCCGTTAACAGCATGCAGTGGGTACTCCCTTGTTGCTGAGAGGACCATTCATAACTCTCACTTTGCTCCATATGGAACACTCAGCTTTTTTCTCTCTTCCAGCAAAAAATATCCATCTTGAGAAAAACCATCTAAATCAAGAGTAAAAATAACTTCTCTATCTCAGACCACTAAACAAACACCTAGAAACTAACAGGGCCCATATCTGCCTTGGAATTTTTTTTTTTGCTAAATATGAAAAACAGGAACAAAATATATAAAAAGCCTAATTGTGTCATGATCAATACACTACATTAGTAACCCTCTGATGTGGTATGAAGAAAAAATATGTATGTGTATATGTGTGTATATATCTATCTATAGATATATAAATATATATAGTTATCAATGTTCACCAAAGCATCACCTCTTTATAAATAAACAGAAAATAAGTGTCCATGGACAGTAAAATGGATGACTGGTGATATATCCATACAAAGTGTGAACTAGATCAAAGGTTGGCAAAATTTTTCTGTAAAGGGCAGGTAGTAAATATTTTAGGCTTTCCATTCCATACAGTGTCTGGTGCAACTACTTAACTCTGCTGTTGTGGGGTAAAAGTGGCCATAGACAATATGTAAAGTTTATTTACAAAAAGAGGTGGCTAGATAGATTTGGCCCACGGGCTACAATTTTTCAACCCCTAAAACTTGAACCACATCTCTATGAACACAGAAACATGTCCAATAATGCCTTAAAATTGTAAGTTTCAAAACAATATGTAAGGCACGATTTATTTATACAAAATTTAAAAATCTAAAAGCAATACTTTATAAAATTATACGTATGTACATTTTAGTAACTGTTTAAGAATAGGCTCAACTGATAAACTCTGAATTTATGAGAAAAAGGAGATATACAGACATGAACTGTAAATTTTTCATATTTCTTTAAGGAAAAAGGAAAAAAGACTCATGGACATAGACAACAGTGTGGTGATTGCAGGGGGTGGTTTAAAAGGGGATTAAATGGTAATGGAAAAAATACAATAGAAAAGAAAAAAAACTAAATGGCCAAAGGAAATAAGGTATAATGCCAAGATCTGATAAAGATGGTTGGTAGGTACAGAGGTAATTATAATATTATTCTCTGTCTTAGTATTATTTTTGAAATATACCATGAAGACTTTCTTTAAATGCTTAACAGGAACAGGCATTTTCCTTTATTCTGGCTTAAAGTGCAAGTTAAATGTGGTTTTGTTCTGCATTAATTTAATCCAATCGCTAAAATGGACAAGGTCAAAGTATTATAAATGAGACAATGTGGTGACAACAGGTACTCCATCTTCAAGAAACAAATGACAACTATATGCTAGAAAATGTCCATGAAAGTTTGGCTTTTAAAGGAGCATTTACTGTTTTCTTAATTACAAAAGTAATTCATGCTATATGTAGGGGGAGAAAATAAAACCTAGGGAAATAAAGTACAAAGAAAAAAGTACCCCATGAATTATCTTATCACCCTACTATAACCATTAACATTTTGATGTGGGTTTCCCTCCAGGATTTGTTACATGCATTTTTTTCTTTACAAAAATCATATACCATTTATACATATTGTTTTGTAGACAGCTTATTTGAACAGCTTTCTAATATTAGAATATCCATTTATATACTTTCTTAAAAAAGAGTTTATTTATTGTTAGAGGATGGAGAAAGAGGGAGAGAAACATCAACATGTGGTTGCCTCTCATGTGGCCCCCACCGGGGACCTGGCCCACAACCCAGGCATGTGCCCTGACCAGGAATCGAATTGGCCATCCTTTTTTTCACAACCCACACTCAATCCACTGAGCTACACCAGCCAGGGCATTTATCTGCTTTTCTTGTATTTTATCTCAAAATCATTCTCATGCCAAATACACCGAGTTCACTTCTGACATCTTAGTCTAAAAGAATTTGATCCTAGTTTCTGATGATGGGGAGAAATGCATTTCCCCTCCATTTGTTATCCAGACAAAGTCAAAGCACTCCAAAGCACTCATTGAGGCACTACTCAGAGATCTGACTATTCTAAGCCACTTATAAAAACTGTCAGGCTAGCTACCACCTCTGTATACCATGACTATTTTATAAAGACTACAACATACAAAGCAATTACTTGTTTGTCCTCAAACATCTCTGAAGGATATGAACTAAAACAACTGCCAGCCTCACTTAGCAAATAGAACAGCTGGTGTCCAGGAGATTAATAAGTAACTTGCTCAAATAATTTGCTCCTACCCTGTAGCAGAACCTTAATCCCTTAAACAAGACTTACTGGAAACTCAGGCTTCAATTAGTGCTGCTAGCTGGATGCTTCTCTATACCTATTATACCTATTATCATCAAACAATTTAGCATCAACTGCATTTAACTCCACGCTCACTGTGCAGTTGAAAAGAATACTGGTTATGATTTCATGCCTCTTACATGGACAAATGGTCTTTTCCCAACTTGCATCTTCACACCAACCTCCTCTTTTAATTCCAAATCTGCTTTTCCACCAGCTTCCAACATCCAAATAATTAATCACCCTTTTGATTAGCCAAGGACTGTTACTGTTAGGAAAAAGAATGGGCTTCTGTAGAGCTGTCTAGGAGCCTATACAATCTAGTGTCTTAGGAGTCCACTGGTCCCACTCAGCTGTTCATCACTTTCATAACTTAGGTTTTCCCTGTTCCTGCAACTTCCCCCAGTGTTTCATTCTCCTTCTGCCCTACACCAGCTGTCTCTCTTGTATCTCAAGTTCAAATGCCTAAAAAAAGAACTGTTCCATTCAGATCTTGCAAGCCTGATCATCTCAAGTTCCAGGAACTAGCTATGAGCAAATATCCAAGTGTCAAGTCCTCTTCCCAGTCAATTAACTGTGACCATGGTGGAGGATGGGAAGGGTCAGGAAGTACAGAGATGGCCAGAAGTAAAGAATTGCCCAGGGCCATTTTTGTCAGAACCCCCCCCCACACACACACACACAAATGTGCAAGTTTCTGAGAGCTAGCCTATCTTTTAAATCGATTGTTATCTCAAACTACACACATGCAAAATGGTACATATCATGTTAGCCTCAAACCAGATTCTTCTGAGGTCTGCATTTCCACGAGGGCACCACCATGGCGGTTCTTCAAGCACATAACTCTGCGGTTCTGACCCACTCACAAATATCTTTGCCACAACACAAAGTGGCTTTCCACTGTCTTCTGTTCTTCATTCCCATTGTCACCCCACGTTAGACCTTTGTTCTCTCCTAGTTAACCTGGTTTTACCACTTCTTGTCGTTTTTATTCCAACCTTACTATTTCTAGATTAGTTGCATAAATATTTTCCAAAGTTACTACTCACTGCTCCAAAATATGGCTTGGACCCCACCTCACCTCCACCCCTCCCCCTGCCAACCAAAATAGGTCCAAAGCCTTAACCCATGAGGCCAATCCACAGTAAGGCCTGTGCTTACTTACTTGGACTCGTCACATGCTTTGTCTTTTATTACAGCTAAACTTACTTGTGTCTGAAACACAGAAACCATACTGCTTCCTCTAAACCTCTACATAGGCCACTTCCTCTCTCCAATAGCCATCATTAGCATCCCAGAGCACCACTTGTCAAAATCCCATCAATCTCTAAGATTGATTCTATCCACATGACCTTTCTAAATTCCCCAGCTAGATAAGCTCTCCCTTCATCCCACAGCACTTAATTTAAACTTCTGGTCCAGTGCTGTCCAATGGAGATATAACTTTAAATTTTCTAATAGCCACATGCACATTAAAAAGAAACAGGTGAAATTAATTTTAATAATGTTTTATTTAATTCAATATGTGAAAATATTGCCAGTTTAACATGTAATGAATATAAAAGTTGAGGTGTTTTACATTTTTTCATATTAAATCTTCAAAATCTAATGTGTATTTTACACTTAGAGCACATCTCAATTTGGACTATCCATATCTGAAGTGCTCAAGTGGCTGCCTTAATGGGTAGTGCACAACTAGCTCTTTCAAGCTAAAAATTGTGAGGTATGCTTTATTCTGACTCCCATCAGCCCAAATAAAACTTCAATTCTTGAGGCTAGACATTATACATTCCTTATGTTAGTATGCCCTAAAGAAGCTGTCAGCAAACCACAGGTCATAGGTCAAATCTGGCTAGCCACCTCTTTTTGTAAATAAAGTTTTATTTGAGTATAGCTTTGCTTAGTCATTGACACTTGTCTACGCATTACCTCCTTATCTTACCACACTGTTTGACTTTACCTTGGCTTTTGCCACGTGATTTATAAAATTATAAGCAAATACATTGATTTCTAATTTAATTGCTTCTAAGTCTCCAGTACGGTTAAGGCAGTCTCTCCAACTCCTGTATTATACATACAATTTCTATATTTTCTTTCATGGTTTTGTTTTATTTTTTATATTTAAACCAACTAGAAGTTTCCACATACTAATGCAAGGGCTCCAATTTCATTTTCTTCCATATATCCCATAGTATAAGCATCATTAAAACCTAGATTCAATTGGGTTTCTTAATATACAACAACCACATCTATGAAAAGATAATTTATCACTTCTTTTTCCAACATTAAGTTATTTTTTATGTTATTCTACTTACTAGTTAAATAAAATCATGAACAATAGCGAGAATCCCTGTCCAGTTCCCAACTGACTCAAATAGTTTTAGTATTTTACTATTCACTCAAACAAATACTTACTGTTGGTTTTAATATTTTTAAATGGAAATCTTCTTTGTTAGTTAACATAATAATGGTAGATACTCTACCCTCAAGGAAATGAAGCATGATTCCTCACTCTTTCAATGTGAGCTAGGCATAGTGACTTTCTTCTAAATAGTATAGTATAGAAAAAGAGAAAGAATAACATTACAGAGAAAAAAACCCTAATAAACTATTTCAGTCAGATAGATGATCAAGATCAATATTAGCAGTGTTAAGTCATGTTGACAGGATGTCTAATCATGAGAAAAACATCAAATAAATCCTAACTGAGGGGTGTTGTAAAAAGTACATGATCTGTACTCTTCAAAACTATCAAAGTCATCATTAAAAATGGATCTGAGAAATTGTCATAGCCAAAACAAGACTAAGAAGACATGATTACTAAATGTAATGTGGTAGCGTGAATGGGATAGTAGATAAACATTCAGAAAATCTTAATGAAGTATGGACTTTAGTTAATAATAATAATGTATCAATTTTGGTTCATTAACTGTAACAAATATACCATACTAATGTAAGATGTTACAGATAGGAGAACCGGTTGTATGGTATATGGGAACTCTATGCATTATTGCAACAATTTTTCTGTAAATTTAAAACCTCTAAAATTAAAAGCTTAATTTAAAAAGTAAGGGAAGTCAATTCCTCATTTAATTTTAAGGGATAGGTTTATATTTATTTATCCTAGATGGGAAAACCCTTTTCCCAATGACAGGGCTTAACTCAGCAATGTAAATTTATTATATTTTTGGTTCCCATTCAAACTCTTTTGGAATTCCAGCTCTCTTTGGTTGCAAACTATAAAATCCAAAAGCTAATCATCCTTAATTTCCAGGATAGGAAGTGTTGTGATCAATTTATATATTTAACAAATACTGACATATTACCTCCCATGTGCAAGAAATGAAGAAAAAAGACAACACTCTATACCATAAGGAACAATGTCACTAAAACATGTGTATCAAACTTTACAAATCACTTGAAAGTTATTTCACCTTCAACATGTGACAGAGGTGTGTAACTACATATATTCTCAATTCTGAAGAGGAATCTAAGACTCGGAGAGGCTATGTGCCTTGCCTAAGTTCACCTGGAAAATGTTGAAACCAAGACATCACATAGGACAAATTTCAAATCCCCTGCAATAGAAAGCAAGAGTTAAAATACCAAGTGAGTGATACAGGTTAGAATGTGAAACAGAAATTGGGAGAACAAATCTTCAAGAGCTTAATTGGAAGTATAAATTGAGCCCTGACTGGTGTGGCTCAGTGGATTGAGCACCAGCCTGCAAACCAAAGGGTTGCTGGTTGGATTTCCAGTCAGGGCACATGCCTGGGTTTTAGGCCAGGTCCCTAGTGGGGGGTGTGCAAGAGGCAACCATGCATTGATTCTCTCCCTCTCCTTCTTTTTCTCTCTCCTTCCCCCTCTCTCTAAAAATAAATAAATAAAGGTTTTTAAAAAAGAATTCTACTCTTTATTTTAAAAAGAAGAAATAGAAATTGAACACAAGTAAAGACAAGAATGTGAAAGGAATGTTTAGGAACAGTTACCACCCAGCCTCATTATTAACCTTTGGGTTCCTTTTCAACCCAAAGGGGTTGTGGAAAGTCCTGGTATAATTCCTGGAAATCATAAACTCTCATTAGTGTCTGTGGAATGATTAGAACAATGAACTGACTGAGGAATTCTATACATCACCATGATGATGTTTGAAGAATGGTAACTGAGGTTCACAAGCCACCTTATTTTACTGAGAAGCAAGAATTGGTAATCTGAGGCAAGAATAAATGTCTCTATACATCTGGGGTGGGGGGAAAGAATATTGATTATTAAAAAGGCATGATAAATAGTAACCACTAGCACCCACTTTTAAACCTATTTAATCAATGACAATTCACCTAAATCTAATTATCAATGACAACTTAACCAGCTTTGGGGAACATATTTCTGGAAGCCAATTACAATTAGTGTCTCATAAAATTCAAGGTTAACCAATCAGCAGCAGATACACTGCAGTAAACATGTGTCTTAAAGTCAATCAACAACATCCTCACCCAAATACCCATGGTTCTAAGGCCAAGGTCAACCTCTTATGCCTCTGTAACCAAAGCAACACCCATTCACCAGCACACTTCCTAAAGAGATCAGCAATCTGCTGTACTCATAAACTGTGCTTGACTAGCAAAGATTTCTCTTACTTTGTTAAGTAATCAATTCAGCTTTGTGTTTTATATATTGGAAAATAGTCTCATCTTTTGACAGAGGGAAAACTAAAATGCTTAACTTCTCAGCACAAAGATGAACAGAAATAGATTCCCCCTAAGGAATGGAAACTACCCCAAACTCCAAGAGTTCAGTTGGAGACCCTTGTCAGAGACCAGTTCAGTGAGTGAGAAAAATATTAGAATGGCTACATCTTGCTTGTGGAAACTTTTCCTCAAAGTAGCTTTATGGTATCATAGATCAATGCACAGGGAAGCATTCATATGGATTTTATGTATGACAAACTGTTTCATGAACCATAGAGTCACCTTCCAGGAATTAGAATCACCTTGGGGATAGTTTTCAAAATTACCTAGGCCATTCACCAGATAAAGTAAAATTGGAACTTCACAGATAAGACCAAACATCTTTCTTAAAAAGCCCCTTAGTGTTTCTGATGAGCACTCCTTTAGTTAGGAACAACTAGGAAGGTCTCCAAAGAGTGACAGGGCCATTTTGGTTTACTAAGGGACACTGGAGACCTAGTTCAGACTTTTATGCAAAGTAGAAAAAGCCAAGACCAATGCTAGATAATCCCTAGCTATATCCAGATCCAGGAGATTCCAGATGAACCAAGTCTGCTATTACACTGAGTTCTCTCTGAATCAGTGGTATTCAATCCTACTTTCAAAGCCAAATCCCCTGGGAGATTATTTTAAATATACCAATGCTGGTACCCACTTCAGACCAACTGAATCAGAATCTCCTAGGGTGAGTCTAAGCATATATTTTAGGGCTCCTAATACAATCCTGATGGGCATATAGGATTAGGAATCACTGATCTAAATTGCTCAACCAATGTCTAGTATCTGTGCCTGACTCACCTCATCTTCTAATATGAGGCACCTGCAATTTCTCTTAAAACAGATAACGAAAAAGGCCACCCTATATTATAGAAAGCTCTAAAGAAAATCTTCCACAGTGGAATTGTGATCCTTAATTCTATCACCAAATTATGTAACATGCTTACATGTTCAACTGATCAAATAGCTAAAAGGGAAAACAAAACAAAGAAAAAACCCTCTCTTATCTTTTTCCCCTACATCCTTTTCTTGATGCATATTGGTGCCCTACATAAAAGAGGACAAATTTTTCCAGTCAACAATGAAAAGCATTCTGTCGTGGCAAGGGAGATGACAGGTCCTTCCCTTACAAAAATTGAGAGCAATAATCCAACAATCTGCTTGTCATGAGGAGATAACGCAAATTGAAAGCTGCTGTAATGGGACCAAAGAAAGAAAAGACATAAGAATGTATATTTTATTTTTTTAAACTTTAAAATTTTATTTTTCAATTATAAGTTATATTCAATATTATTTTGCATTGGTTTCAGGTATACAGCACAGTGATTAGACAATCATATACTTTATGAAGTGGTCACTCCAATATTTCAAGTACCTACCCGGCACCGTACAAAATTATTACAATATTATTGACTATATTTCCTATGCTGTATTTTGAATCTCCATGATTTTTTTGTGACTACCAATTTGTGAAGGCATTGACAAGTAGAAATTGGTAGACATAGAATATATTTTTAGAGTGTGTTTCAATTTGGGTTAGTAATGCTTTAGTCACCTATGTCAAGGGTTTAACATGTTTAAACAAAGAAATACAGTCACAGATGACTTTCAATTATCAGCACCTTCTGAGGTGCTTACTTTAAATAGTATATAATGCTCAACAGTCAATGAATCAAAAATAATGTAGCTCAAGGTAAGGTCAAATCAGGAACTCTAGCTATAATTAAAAATGAAGAAATTATTTCATTCTATTTGGACAAAAATTGAGCTAGTTTCTAAGCAACTACTAAGTGGAAAAGACTTAATATTCCCTAAATGCTATTAAAGCTGGTGCACATAACATAACTGCATATTGCAAATGGAAAGTAAAGTTACTTAAATAAGAAAAGAATGCTCAGATTATAATGTACAAGTCCTATAATAAACATGAAGGTTTATCATTAGAGTAACAGCAAAACAGCAGAGCAATAACCTACTTAACATCAAGCACCTCACTCCCCACCATAAGTTAAATTCTTCTGCTTCCACATTAAATTAATCCAGAAAGGTCTGAATTAGGCCAGAAGACACATGGGCCTTCACCTGGTGGGTAGAAATTAGAAGAGCAGAAAAAAGCACAGTAACCTTCATAGCTTCATCACCACTTGTCAACCCCTAGTCCCTGATGACCAGATGATTTTAAAAGAGGACATGCCTTACTAAACCTGTTCCAGCCTAGAACACTCCCCTTGACATAAAAAGCTTTTTAAAAATGTAAAAGTAAATAACAATATCTACTAGAAGAGCCCAACTATTGCCGTTTTAGATGCTCTATTCAATCACAGTCAACTACTTACTTAGTTAGGACCATATAATGTAGAGATAAAGATATAAAGGACTTCCAGTTAAAGATGATGGTCTGAACACATCTGTTTACTTTGGTCAGCTCCCAAAACTCCACTGAAATGACACTAAAAAGGATTTTTTTAACCCACACTAACAAAGAGAACGGAAGAGGAGACAATTACAATGATATTTTGGAAGCTGAGGAAAAGCCAAATCTTATTGCAGCTGTGAGAAAAGCCAAGAATAACATTTGCACACAAGTACCCTCAAAAGGCAGCTCCATGCACATCTAGAACTAGGGATGAAAGGGGGCTAAAATAAGTAGGATCTGGTCAAAGGTTTTTGAAAAGCAATTAGATTCCCTCCAACTTCCTGTCTCTGGTCTATCTCACATTCCAGCATAGATTCAGAGATTTATTTTCTAGGGAGGGTGAAACAGAGGGTCTTTGATATGGAGAATAAAAGTGAAGTAGATATGAATTCTCTACTTGAAATTGTAGATTTAACAAAGGTTTATATACTAAATGTGGAAACAGACACCCATATCACTAACCTTCTTCATCCAGAGAGAAGATTGGAAGATTCTTCTGTAGGAAATATGATTGGACCAAGAGAAAAGACCTAAAGACATTGACCTTGTTTCCAAAACTCAATTGCCTAGCCAAATCATCCAACTTACAATCAACAAACTCCAATTTCATGCTAGGAGCTTCCAATCAGCTTTTCAGTGTTCCACTTTTAATATGTACAGAACAGAGAACAAATGATAACCAGAAATTTGAGGTAAGTCTTTAATATGCCAGAAAACGAAGACATTTGGAAGAAACTATGCAGAAAAAGGCAAACTTAAAAAAAAACCATTAACATTGTCAGAGGGATTTTAAAAAGCTATTATATTTATGAAACAAGAGCAAGATACTAGATAAAGGAACATTCAGACCTCAAAAAGGTGATGGCAGAAATCAACACATAAAACTAATGAAAAATGCAATTGCAAAAATTAGAGGATCCATATAAGAGTTCCAGCATCAAAAGAGAGAGAACAGGGAAAGAATTTATTTTTAAAGCTCGAGAAAATTTTCCCAAACTGAAGGACCTGAGTTTCCAGATGGAAAGATTGTACAGAAAGAGATGAAAAAAACATACAACAAGGCATATTATTGTGAATTTTCAGAGCATTTAGAACAAGAAAGAGTTTCCAAAAGTTTTCATAGAAGAAATCAGAATTTTAGAAAAATCCGAAATAACATAACATTTGATTTGTTACTGTTAAGAAATGTTATTTGATTTCTCAACAGTAACAATAAGAGCAAGAAGAGCAGGGGTTTGGATAGAGGGAGACAGCAACATTCTGGTAAATGATTTACAAACTAGAATTCTATACTTAGCTAAACTATCTTACTAAGTACAAGAACAAAATAAGGTTTTCACTCCTGAAAGGCCTCAAAAATTTAACTTCCCATGTACTCTTTTTCAGAAAGTTACTAGTCACATGAATGTAATCACTGACTGCTGCTCTACCCAAATGATATACAATAATGATAAAATGATAAGTGATACTTAGGGTCTGCCCAAATACAGGAAATATTTTAATATAGAGGAAAGGGGTAGGAGAGCTAAATATTGATGTTCCATAATTGGAAGACAATATATACCTAACACTGGAAAGTCAAGAAGTAGTAGAATAAGTAAACTACTTAGAAATGAAGGTAAAATGCTGAAAGCAGCAGCTAGTAAAAGTTGATAAACATTCTATTGAAATACCTGGCATATAAAAGACATTCAATGAGTGTTTGTTGAAGTATACTGACATGCAAAATATTAAGTATAGCTTTAATATATACCCAAATTCAAACACTTTATTAAATATTAGGGACTGCTTTTTAAGATTTGTTTCCCTCTGTTTAATTCAACTACCTAAACTTTCTTGATGACAAAATAAAATTGGCTATTATTTTTTAGAAATATTCTCCAAACAAGATTAGTGATGTTTTTCAAATGAAAAAACAATCACTCATATTTTACCACAAGAGAATTTGATAGCACTATTGATAGCTAATTACCTTCTTGGATAGCCAAAGAAGAAATCAAATCCAATATACACTGGAATGAAGTATTTCTTTTCACAATATTATTTAGTGATTTAGCTACAGTGTATTTAAATCAGCTTAAAATGTAGATGACAGTTTAAAATATATTAAAAACTTACAAATCAAAACAGAATTTACTTTTTTAAAAAAGATTTTATTTATTTGTCTTTAGAGAAAGGGGAAGGGAGGCAGAAAAAAAGGGAGAGAAACATCAATGTGTGGTTGCCTCTCGCACAGCCCCTCTGGGGACCCGGCCCACAACCCAGGCGTGTGCCCTGACTAGGAATCAAACCAGTGACCCTTTGTTTTCAGTCTGGTACTTAGTCCACCGAGCCATACTGGCCAGGCCCAGAATTTACTTTTTAAGCATTATATTTATAAAGTTTTCCTGCTTATTGTTGAAAAACTATATTTGTCATAAAGAAGGGATGTTTTGTTTTGTATTAGGACAGGAGAGATGCCTTTTTTATTCAGACTTAACAAATTAAATTTCAATAAAAATGTTAGATAACTAATATGTATGGTAAATTAGCTGATCATAAAAATATAATTATTAAACTATCATTAAGATAAGCAAGTCTTTATAAAGTCCTCTATCCCATGTTTCCATACATCAATGTCATGAACACATTTAAAACACCACAGTAAAACTGGAAATAACATTGTTTTTAAAAAACCTCCCAATTGAGGTGAGTAAAAATAAATAAATGAGCCCAAGAGTAGTCAATACAATTTCATTTATTCATCCATTCATTAAGTAAATATTTCTCAGTAAACCTCCTATGTGGAAGGCACTGTTTCCTAGTCTTTAAAGCACAGGGTAACTTACTCCTAAGGTGTGTTTTTTCTTCCTCTTCTATAAACCTGAAAACAAAACATAAATCAAGGAAAATCAAGGATCCATTTACATAGAATTCCTACTAGGATGGCTAGAATTAAAAAGTTGGATAACAAATGTTGACAAGGATGTGGAGAAATCAGAACCCTCATACATTGGTTGAGGGAACGTAAAATGGGGCATTCACTTTGGAAAACAGTCTGGCAGTTCTTCAAATGATTGAATATCATATGATCCAGCAATTCCCAGAAAAGAGAATTGAAAACATATGTTCATACAAAAATTTACACGTGAATGTGTATAACACCATTATTCATAACAGCCAAAAGACAGAAGCAACCCAAATGTCCATCAATGGACAAATGGATGAATAAAATGTGATACAGTCTTGCAGTGGAGCATTGTTTGATCACAAAAAAAGAATGAACATCAATGAATCTTGAAAACATTATGCTAAGTGAAAGAAGCCACTCACAAAAGACCACATATTATATAATTTAATTTATATAAAATGTGCAGAATATGGAAATCTATATGTAAAGAGTAGATGAATGATTGCTTAGGGCAAGGAGGAGTAGAAATTGAGAGGAAAAGGGGGATTATAGCTAAAGGGTATGGGGTTTTTCAGGTAATGAAACTGTTCTAAAATTGATTGAGGTGATAGTTGCACATATCTGTGAATATACTAAAAACCACCAAATTTTACACTTTAAAAAGGGTGAATTATATCTCCATAAGGCTGTTTTAAAAATAGCATTTAAGATACAATGGAAAAGACAGCATTTGGACCATGGTTTATTAATGTGATATTTAAATACTCTCACATCTGGAGAGATCACATTTGTTTGGCTGTGTAGTAAGAAATGATTACCGAGTACTATGTAAACTATTGAAAATGCTCCAGTTAAATATTTCATTTAAGACTATAAAAATATTGGAAGTAGGAAAAAAATTAAAATGCAGGCATCAAGGAACTTAATACATTTTAGGGATATTAAGCATTTAGATTCTCCGGGGTGATATAGGAAGGGGAAAGGTAAGCAAGACGAATTAAAGAGCTCACATGAAAAGCCTCAGTCTAAAAGACTCCGTCCTTTACCAACCTGCAGTGATGCTGAAAGAACAACACTCCTTTGTATATACTGTAAACCTTATTTTTCAGGAAGCTAAAAATAATCACCCATATGATTTACTCCAGTAACAAATAGGAAGTCAAGTAAATACTAGGGGCCAAACACAAAGAGATTTAAGAAAAGAAAGAAAAAGCTTAAACAGTTTCCAGGAATGGTTATCCGGGAAGTTTCAGCAAGCAGCATGCATTATTGCTTTTTCCAGGCAGGACATAAGATGATCTATGCATAGCTCACAATTCCACTACTGAATATTTTCAACCTGTGTCGTTTTCAGTCCAAATAAAGTGTGTTTCTGTGTTTGCCTTGTGCAATACACCAGTTAACCTATTCTGTCTCATTGCAGAGCTCTTGGTATGCCTGGTCCCCAGGGTCCAGTTTACCTGACCTCAGGAATCAGCAATGCCAGTGACAAGGAAATGCCCACAGGGGTGGAGGTAGCATTGGGGATTTTTTTTAGCCTTATTAAATTTCAGCTCCTTCCCTGGTCATTACAAACAGCCTGCCTGGTTCACCATCTAGCAGAGCCTGGTACCTTATAGAACACAGTGCCCAGCTTCAAACCAAAATTAGAGCTATCTGGGGGTTGGGGGAAGGGTGGTGGCAAGGAGGAAAACAACCAAAGGCAGGACTGGCTTTTTCTACAGAGCCTCAGCTTTCAAAATGACTGCCTTGGAAGCTGAAATGACCCAGATTATTGGGGAAAGTGTGGGGGTGGGGTAAATGACAGACATTCATTCTTCAGCAGGGTGGCTGTGGCTTGGTGTGGGAATGGGGAACTTGAGGAGAGGGGGGCCCTCTACATGGAAAGAGAAATAAAGGGGAATGTTCTTTAGGTGCCACCCACCCCTCCAAGTGAATCACTGCTGTGTCAGCCCAGCACTGATTCCACGAATTGCCACACAGGATGAGGTAAGACACAGCCTTGAGCCCCCTCCTCCTCCTCCCCCGCCCCTCTGCGCTCAGCAGAGCGCATCTCTCTTCTAGGTGTACCACGCAGCACCCCCCGCCCCGCCCCACAGACCTCGGCTGAAGGGCTGACGTCACCTTTCTGCATTGAGCTTCAAGGGCCAGTAGCAGCACCATTTAGATGGGGAGCAGAGTTGGGGCGCTATTGCTGTCATCAAGTGGCGGGGATCCTCCCCTAGGACTCTGCAGATTGAGCTCACGCATTGAGAGAAAGATCAGATAAAAAGTGTAAGGGTGAAGGGGAGTGGGAAAGGGTCCCAAGACCCATCTCCTGGGTCGCCAAGAAAGCTCAAAGATGCCGCCGGTTTATATAAGAACCTCTCCCCTCCGTGCATTTTCATGCAGCGGCGGTGACACACCACCTCCATCAGTGAGCTTAAGGGGCTCTGTTCACCCTTGCCCTGACAGGCAGGCACAAGGCTCCTGGCGACTCCCTCTCGCAGCCCCGCGGGGTTAGGAATAACCAGGAATCTGGGATCAAACCCTGCACTCCTGAGCCCATTCCCAGCTGGCCACAGGTTAGCTCCAATTGGCACTGTGAACATATTGGTAAGAGAGGTTGAGGAGGGGTGACCAGAAAGGAAAATAGATGAATAAATCTACAACTTTCCCCAGAGCCTGACCCTATCCAGAGAGCTTAAAGAATAAATCACTGCATTAAAAATTTTGTGGAAAGGTCGACAACCTGCAGTCACCGCCACAACGCAGCCTCTTGTAGCCTGCCTCTGGGCAAGGTCCAGGGTTCAAGCATCCCCAATGCACCCCGCCATCCTACAGCCCCGGCCCAGCACCCTGCGCCTGTCTCCTCTAGGAAGGGGTCGAGATTGGATTTTAGGTTTGGGTTTTTTCCTCCCCCTTCCTTTCTCAGAGCATCACTGTACGAACTGATCCACGACCTCCCGGCCACCGGGCTGGCGTGGCCACTCACCCAGAAGACGAAGGAGTAGATGATGAGGAGGGTTTTGAGACAGGTTATCACAGGTTTGGTCTCCATTCTCCTCGATGCCATACTACAGAGCTCCGGCGGTGGCGGCAGCGGCAAGCGGCAGGCTTGCGCGCGGGAGGGGGGAGGAGGCGGGGCGGGGCGGGGCGGGGCGGGGCGGGGCGGGGGCGCGTGCGGGGAGAGGCCGCGTGTGCGCGCAGGCGAGGCCTTGCGCGAATGTGAGTGCACACACCGCCAGGCACCCACTGAAGGAGATGGGGTCTAGTCGCGACTACGCATACCGAGCAGGCTTCCCGCGAGGTTAAGGTCGAGCAGGCTCAGACTCCCAGGCGAGGAACGGCACCCGGCAGCTGGGAGGGATAGGAGAGCCTGGAGGCCTGTTGGAGGTCAGGGTTACGTCTTCCAGGGTACTTTTGCAAGTAAGTTTCTGCTTGTACTTGGTAGAGCTTTATATTTGCCGGGCTCTCTGCACCTGGCTACACGAGGTTAATTAATATCCCCGAAAAGCAATCTTTTTTCTGCACTTGGATGCCCCACCAAGCCTTCTCAGATGGAAGTGGCCCAGTCGTCATGTCCTTGGAACAAGCAGGCTTTGTCTGTGCCAGGAACAGACCATGACAGGTGGCTGGAAATACAGCTGGAGGCATGGTCAGGAACACTGGAGCTCAGACAGATGCCCCAAATCTTCAACACCATTTTTTATTTCCCCACATTTTGAAATGATGAAACTGAATGACAAAAGTTTCTCTATGAAGGTACCATTCTTCCTGCACATAAAATGTTTAAGGGGTACCAGAAAAAAATGGTCAAAATCCCCCATAATCATTTTCCCCACCCTAACAAGTACAGATTAGGAAAGAGAGCTGTATCAAGGTCAAAAAATAATGTTCAAAAACAATTAGGAAGTTACTAAAAAAGATAAGCATAGAGTTACCATATGACCCAGCAATTCCACTCGTAAATCTATACCCAAGAGAAATGAAAACATATTTTCACGCAAAAGCTTGTACATGTATATTCATAACAGCACCATTTCATAGCCAAAAAGCAGTAACAACCCCAATGTCCATCAATTATGAATGAATAAACACAATGTAGTGTGTACATACAATGAACAATTATTTGGCCACAAAAAGGAAAGAAGTACTGATACAACACATATGAACCTTGAAAATATGCTAAGTGAAAGCAGCTAGACACAAAAGAACACATATTGAATGATCCATTTTTAGGTGATCTCCAGAACAGACAGATCCACAGAGACAGAAATAGATTAGTGGTTGCAGGGGGACAGTAGGAATGAGTGACTGTTAATGCGTAGGTAGTTTCTTTGTGGAGTGACAAAAATGGTCTGGAATTAGTGGTGATGGATGCACAATTCTGAAATAACCACTGACATGTACACTTTAAAAGGCTGACTTTTATGGCATGTGAATTATATTTTAAAAATAGCATATACTCCACCCAGATTTCCTGGGGTTCCTTTGTTGAGGAATACAGTACAGATTCTGTGGGAGATTTAGCTTGATTCCTGAGCAATTCTGAAAAGTAGTGACACTATCACAAGCTAACTCAATCGTGGATGATATTAAAGATATTTCTTGTGAAAGAGTAAAAGCAGTCAATATGGCTTGAGGAAAGCCTGCGAAGGACAGTTGTTGCAGGAGTAATTATTACCTCCAATGAGTTGTACATGGTCCCAGGTCAGTGAGGTCATTGTATAAACAGGACACAAATATGAGGAAGAGGAGAACCTGCTTAAAGAAATGATCAACCATAACACAAGATTATGTGGGTTTAGAGGGCTATGGAGAGGAATATGAGTGCTGGTGAAAAAAGATTAGGAAAAGACTTTCAAAGTTTCTGTTATAAAGGAAGACCCTGCATAATGATTCCCGATTCTGGTTGCTCATTTGTATCACCTATAGAGCTTTGAAAAAAATATGACTGCCTGTGCCCATTCCCAGCTAGACTGAGTCATTTGGTCTGGGTGTAGGCTCAGTGGTTTTTAAATTTTTTTAGGTAATCCTAATAGGAATCACTTTGAGGGACACTATCCCAGATGCAATGAGCTTAAACCCAACTTCAGAAAGGAGTTTCTCCTCTACTTTTACTGTTTCCAGGTAGCAGCAGGAAAAGGAAACCTAAGACTGCAAATGCAGTAGTTGCCCTTAGCTTCAGAAAGTCTAGCCCAATCATAATTACTCTGTAAAGGGGTCAGAAATTTCAATTTTCAGCCCAACAGGGACATTACTGAGCATCATAGATAATTTTGTGAGTTAATGTATGATATTCATAAATGGTGCCTATCAGCTGAACTAACACATCATTTCACAGTTTTTCTGGAAATTTTTAGGATATCTGTTAGGTTCAAAATCTTGAAAACTTGAATTGTCCTAGCAAAAATGAATTATTTAAATGTAAAGATAAATATGAATATTCAGTAATGTAAATAATGGATAAATTAACATAGCTGGTGGCTAGATCCTTGCTCCTAAAATTGTGCCTGGTGATATGATAGAGTGATAAACCATCCCAGTTTTCCCAAGACTGAGGGGTTTCCTTGCACTCTAGATTGTCTTTGCTAAAACTGGGAAGGTATTGGGCAAACCAGGACAAGTTGATCACCCTATCCCTGAACTAGCAGCATTGGCATCTGCTGGGAGAGCTTGTTGAAAACGCGGAACCTGAGGCCCCATCCCATGTCCATGTTTACAAGATCCCCATGGAATCAGATGTACAGTAATGTCTGTCAGTTTGTCATTAACTGAATTGTGCCCCCTAAAAATGTAAGTTGAAGTCCTAACCCCAGTGCCTCAGAATGTGACCTTATCTGGAAATAAGGTTGTTGCAGACGTAATTATTTAAGTTAAGATGAAGTCATCTGGAATAGGGCAGATCCTTAATACAAAATGACTTGTGTCCTTGAAAGAAGAAGAGACGCAGGGAAACGGTCATGTGAAGACACAGAGACACATAGGGAGCATGCCATGTGACTGATTGGAGTGAGGCAGCTGCAACTCAAGAAATGTCAAGGTTTCAAGGTCACCACTAGAAACTAGGAAGAAGCAAGGAATGATTCTACCCAACCTCAGAGAGACCATGGCCCTGCAGACACTTTGATTTCAGACTTCTGGCCTCCAGAACTGTAAGAGAATAAATTTCTGTTGTTTTAAGCCACATATTTTGTGGTACTAATACATGTCTAAGACTCACTGATCTCCAGATCTTCAAAATATAACCACAGCTACCATATCACCCACCAATTCCACTGCTAGATATAGACCCAAAATAATTGAAAACAAGTGTTCAAACAAAAACTTGTACATGAATACTCAAAGCAGCACTAATCAAAATAATTTAGAGGTGGAAACAACTTAAACAAATGTCTGTCGGCTGAGGAATGGATAAAGCAAAATGTGATATATCCACACAACAGAACACTATTCAGTCATAAAAATGAATGAAGTACTGATACATGCTTATATGGATGAATCTTGGAAACATTATACTGAGTGAAAGAATCCAGACACAAAGACCACATACTACATTATTATATTTGTATAAACCATCATTGAAAATCCAGAGACAGAAAGCACATTAATGTTGCCTGGGGCTTAGGTAAAGGGGAATGGGAAGTGGCTACTTAATAGGTAAGGGATTTCCTCAGGAGGTAATAGAGAAATTCTGGAGCTAGAGAGTGGTGATGATTGTACAACGTTGTGAATGTACTTAATGCCATTGAATTACATACTTTAGAATGTTTTGCCTCCAAACTCTGAATGGTTGCTCCCAGTATAGACGTAGCCTCCTCAGAAAGGCCATTTCAGATGAAAATAGATGTTCAATGACTATATGTTCTCATCCTCTGCATCACACTTATCTAACATTTTCTCATCTGCAAGCTTATTTTCGTGTCTACTTTTCCCATTAAGCTCTACACAGGAAGGTCTTTTTTCTCATTTGTTTGCTGTTGTATCCCCAGCACCTACATATGGTAGCAATTCAAACAAAATGTTGAACAAATAGATGGCACATAGTAGGCACATGATAGATAATCATTGACTGCTTAAAGAAGGGTGTGATATTTGAAAATGGATCTTGAAGTATGAAGAAGATAATAGTGACCTTTGAGGAATAGCAAAAGAAGTCATTATAGGCTAGGGAACCGGATCAACAAAAGCCAAAAGCTTACTCAGAAGAGTGGTGAGCAACACGAAAGAACCTAAGGTAGGAAAGGATGCAAAAATGTAGCCTGGGCAGTGGTGGAGGGGGTCTTGTGCAGGCCAAGTTAGACTTTCTTGTGTAGGCAGTTGGGAGCAGTGAAGGGTCTCTAAGTCCGGGAATGACATGATCTAATCTGTGTTTTAGAAAACTACCATATTTTTCCATGTATAATGTGTACTTTTTTGCCCAACTTTTTGAGGGAAAAATAAGGATGAGCATTATGCTTGGGTAGTATAATTCTGTATCTATATAAGTTCTTTTAATTGTTTTATTTATGCTTATGCATTAAAAGTGTAAGTCTGGAAAGCAATAACGATATCTGTATGCAAAATAATACCCTGGAATACAATAATCAGTTTTGTTTCTAAATATAAATAAGTAAAAAATTGAATTAAAAATCAAAACAAAAGATATTTTTCCTGAAAGTTTGGGCCAAAAACGTGGGTGTCCATTATACACAGCAAAATACGAGTCATGTACAGAATTAAAGGTTGCAGAAGAAATAGACTAGAAAGAGGAAAAAAGTTAGGTAACTGCAGTAACCCAATTGGGTGTGGATGAGGGCTGGACCTCAGGGAGTGGCACTGGGGCTGCAGGAGGGGCCAGAGCAGTCCATCTCCACTCTGGCTGTATTGAAATCCACTGGAAAAGTTTTAGACAGATGGAAGCCAGGACTCCATCCCCTATGCATTCTGATTGATTCCGTCTGTGGTGGGGCCTCAGAAATCAGTATTTTTTAAAAGTTCTTCAATACTCTAGCTGGGATCAAAACCCCTAGAACAGATAAAAGAAACTTCAGAAATACATAGTCCTCAGGAATGAGTGAATTCGGGTAATGAAGGAAAATGAAGAATTGAATACAATTTACTTCTAGTCTGAGTAAACTGGGAAGGCAGCTTTGAAAATGCATGATCCCTTTCCCTGGCTGGTGTGGCTTGGCGGATTAAGTGCCGGCCTGTGAACCAAAGGGTCGCTGGTTTGATTCCCAGCAGGGCACATGCCTGAGTTGCAGGCCAGGTCCCTGGTAGGGAGTATGTTAAAGGCAACCACACATTGATGTTTCTCTCCCTCTCTTTCTCCCTCCCTTCCCCTCTCTAAAAATAATAAAATCTTTAAAAAATGCTTGATCCCAATATATAATACATCTAAACAATGGACTACTTTACACTTATTAGAACGTATGTATGTGAAGAATCTTTTTAGTCATAAGGGGAAGTTTTTGTTATAATATTACAAAATTTACAATTTAAAAATGTATATGCATAATGATCTCAACTATATAAGAACATATAGAAAAGAAATTGGAAGAAAAAGCATATAAAAATTTCACACTGGTAACTCTGAGTAGTAGGGTTACAGGTGACTTTTTATATTTACTCTATTTCCCAAAATTTCTAAATAATCATATATAACATTTATTTTTTAAAAAGAGAATATTTTATTAAAAAAAAGCCCTCTGCCACCAAAATTAAAATACTAAAATTTTAGGACCTAAGGGATAAAACCTTGAACTGTTTTGAGAAACTGCTTGGATGAAATTTGAGCATATATCCATTCATCTTATTGATTATCTGTTTATTTCCAGGGTTCCTGCTTAAGCACGCAGAATGACTTTTACCCTGGGATTCAGAAATGTCTGTAGGACTAAGATTGCACATGCCAAGGCTGTGTTTGCAATAGTTAATACACACCTTTCTTCTTTTTCAGCACTTTTTATAAATTTGTACCAAATTACTAGCATTAAGTCCATTTCTGCATTAAATGTATAGATTGGTTTTCACTTGCCTGACTGGATTCTAACTGTCACAAATGCTATGATAATAGAATGGAATTCTATACAGCCATCAAATTAATGTTGAAGTAAAACTCTTTGATGCAGGGAAATTCCCACAGTATGTTTTTTAGTAAAAATAAATTAAATTTTAAATAGTAAGTGTAGTATTATGCCACTTTGGAGATACACACACAAATGGTGGTAATTATTACTTCATGATCTGATACCATTTTGTGATTTTTTTCTTTTATTCTTTACCTTTTCTGCATTCACTAAATGTTCTGTAAAATACGTATTTCTTTTATAATTAGAAAACATTTTAATTTGTTAAATATTCAGGACATCTACATTGATATTTGGTTTGAGGAGCCATGATACTTTCTGTAACTTCCCTCTTTTCCAATATATTCAAAATGACTTTCTTTTTTTTTTTCAAAAAACAGGCAACAAGAGAATAACATCTTACCTTTGCTAGCAGTGCTCCAGGCTAGATAGCAAGCCCTCTTGTTGCCCTGTAATTCATAACCATGCAGTAGCATCTGAAGTACGACATAAACCATTGTTTTCCTTTCTATTGTCTTTCTAAAAAATCCAAGTCACCTTACTACATAGCAGCTGCTGAAACATTCTCCTGACATGTGTCCTCTATATGTGTCCAGCTCTAGATAATTCACTCAGCAGGTATATAAGTCTTTGATTACTAATGTCTTTTATTAAAAGGATTTTATGCTTTTATACGGACTTCAATACCTGTGATAAATAGTGTATTCTTGTGACATGAAAGATATAATTGATAGGGGCTTTGTTTAGGAGAATTCAGCCAAAAAGATGATGGTACCAGGTATCCAGGTCCTCTGCATTTTTTTTTACCATTTTAGACATTTATATCATACCTTTTATTGACCCTATTTTTGAAATCCAAAGATTAATTACTGTTCACTGACTTCAGTAGGAATATTCTCTACATAATGGTGACAAATCTATTTTAGTTAGATTCATTATTAGGGAAATATCTTTGCACTATAATAAACCAATACATAAAAATTAGTATGTTGAAATTCCTTCTATCTAGTTACAGTGAAATGTATTTATTCAAGTATGCTGATGTTATATAACCCAGCTCATAGCACCATCTTACTTAAATGCATAAGTGGTTAAATTTAAGGTGAAGACTGGGCCAGCATGGCTAAAGCAGAGCAGAATATTGAGCTGATTATCAGTTAACCCCTGCATTTAGTCAACATCCATAACTCTGGCCCCAAACTTCCTTTAGTTACAGTTATCCCTATCAGTGAGCTGATGGCTTCTAATAATTGAATCACATAATGATCATTATTAGAAACACTTATGAATCAATTGTTGGCATCAGATTTTGAACCCTATCTGATGTAGGAACCTGCATTCTTGACAGTAGGTTTTGGAGTCAGACTGCCTGGGTTCTCCCTGGCCTCTACCACTTGCCAGTCTTCACATCTTTAAATGGGGATATTAATAGTATCTACCTTATTGTCTTCAGATGAGGCAATATATGTGAAGTGTTTGAAACAGTTCTGGCATAGTGTGTGCTCAATAAATGCTAATTGTCATTGTAATGCCACTCCGCCACCTCCTAATTACAAAAATTTAGATCTAAAAGGGACCTCAAAGATAGTTAAGTTCAAGGTTTTTCAACTGCAGGTCACAACCTGTTAGTGAATTGTAAATTCAATTTAAGGGCTCACTTCCAGCATTTAATAAAGCAAATAAGAATATAATAGAAGTTATCAAAGTGCATTTCATATAATAAGGATAAGTGCTATTTCATGAAACATTTGTTTTAGAGGGATTGCAGACATTATGAATTCTCTGCCTGCATCACCTCAGGTCTCTTTTACTAATTGTAGACATCCCCCAGTGTGTTTGTGCTTCTCTCCTAAAGAATCTTCCCTATAGTTCTTTAGAAAACTACCCTTCAGCTACTGGAGACACATTAGCCTAATGTATTTGTATTATTTATCTGTTACTGCATAATGAATTTTTGAAAAATCTAGTGACTTAAAATGACAAAACCTTTATTATCTTACACAGTTTCTGAGGGTCATGAATCCAGGAGCAACTTGGCTGGGTGATTCTGACTCAGGGTGTCTCATGAGATTTTAGTAAAGCTGTTAGTTGGGGCTGTAATCATCTCAAGGCTTGATTGGGGCTGGAGGAGCTGCCTTCACACTCACTGATGTGGTTGTTGGCAGGCCTCAGTTCCTTGTTATGAGAGTCCATATCATGGGACCCTTCATAGGACAACACATAAAATGAGACCTTGCTTCTCCCAGAGGCAGTGATCCAAGAAAGAATAATCCAAGATGGAAGTCACAGTCCTTTATATTTTAATCTCAGAAGTGTCATACCATCACTTCTGCTGTATAGTATTGGTTACACAGACCAACCATAGAACAGTTTGGGATGGAACTATACAAAGGTGTGAATACTACAAGGCAGGGATCACTGGGGGGCCTCCTTTGGGGACTAGCTAGCACAATGCTAAAATGCCTGAGAGGTTACAGCCTGCTGGAGTGGCCTGTAACTAGTGATTAACTAAGGATGGAATATGAAAGTCCAGCTCTCTCACCTCAAAGTGAGTCAAACTCTGGTTTATTTTATGCTCCTGAGCTCTCTATCAGATCAGGCTGAGGCTGAGACTTCATATGAAATATTATCTTTGGTTGATTTCAACCCTTTTTTGCTGTGCATTTTATACTCCCATACTAGTTCCTTCTGGGAACACATCCTTTATAAATCACTTGTCTTGGATCCTTATTTTGAAGTCTGCTTCTAGGAAACCAACCTAGGACAAGGTGTCTGTGTGTGTGTGCATGTGCTGGGTCAATATAAAACATTTCTTAATGTAATTTATGGTATAAGACATTGAATTAAAAAAAACTCTGATTTATATCCATCCCTTAATTTTACAACAAAGTAAACTGAGGCCCAGACAGGTAAAGTGATTAACCCAAGATTACCCACGCTTTAGTCGTTAGATGAGCCCTTGGTTTTATTTTGACTTCCTATACTTAGTTTCTGGTTGTAAAATCGTGTCCATTGGTCTGAACTCAAGCTATGCTACTTGATAGTTGTGTGACTTAAGTCAAATCAGACCTTCTGGGCCTTAGTCCTTGATCTTTATAACCCGGGGATAATAGCTGCTCTGAGTACAAAGAAAGGGTTAGCTAGAAATGAAATAAAGTTCAGTCTTCACCATTCACTGTTTTTTCCCTCCATTTTTATTGTGATAAAATACACATAACAAAATTTACCATCTTAACCATTTTTAAGTATACAGTTCAGGGGTATTAGATACATTCATATTGCTGTGCAGCTATTACCACCATTGATCTTACACTCTTTTCATCTTGAAAAACTAAAACTCGCCCTGGCTGGTGTAGCTCAGTGGATTGAGCACGGGCTGGGAACCAAAGGGTCCTGGTTCGATTCCCAGTCAGGGCACATGCCTGGGTTGCAGGCCAGGTCCCCAGTGAGGGCCATATAAGAGGCAACCATACATTGCTATTTCTCTCCCTCTCTTTCTCCCTCCTTTCCCCTCTCTCTAAAAATAAGTAAATAAAATCTTTAAAAAAAAACAAAACTAAAACTCTGTGACCATTAAATAATAACTCCATACTCCAATCCCCCCCAAGCCCTGGAAACCACAATTCTACCTCATGTCTTTATGATTTGCCATTCACTGGCTTTTAGACCTGAAGCAAATAATACATTTTCATTCCCCTCATCTTAGGGGGAAAACATGAATACCAATTTTTTTGGACCGTAAAAAACACCTAGGTTTTAGAGGAGGAAAATAGGGGAAAACTTTTTGAAGCCAAAAATATGGTAAAATATTTCATAACATAAATAACATAATATTTCACCAATGTAAATGTAAACAGAACTCAACAGCAGCATTAACAACCATTAGTACTGACTTTAAGCTTTAAAGTACAGAAAATCCTCTAATCATCAGGGAACCCCAAGAACTCCTTGTCACTACCGTACACATTTATGAAGCTCAGTTCCTCAGAATACTAGTATCACTGTCTTCACTCTGTTCATAGAGGATGTCATCTTCAGAGCTGTCTAAGGTATTGCTAATGCCACATTTTTTGAAGGACCTGACAATTGTTTCATCCTTAACTAACTGCCATGAGGTTTTCACTCACTCACAAACTTGGGTAAGAGTGGGCCTCTTCATTCATCCAGTTGGTGTCAGATCATGGTTTCCAGCAACCATCCATTTGTTCCACTCTTCTCTCATGAAAACTTTAAATGGCTTGTTGATGGAAGCATCCAAAGGTTGCAACTGGCTGGTAAGCCCCCCAGGAATTACAGTTAGATGGGTGTTCTCTTCTTTAAATCTGTTTCTTTGTGGCTTCAGTGATATGTGCCCTAAACTGGTCAAGCACTAATAGAGCAGTTTTTTTCAGAAGCCCTCCAGGACATTTGGGCCACACTTTTTCTATCCATATCTTCATGCCATTTTCATCCATCCATCCTTTGTCATGAACATGAACAATAACTCCTCTTGGGATTGCCTCTTTTGGCATGTTTTTTCTCTTGAAAATTAGCATTGGTGGCAGTTCGGTGCCATCTACAAAGCAGGACAGCACAACCGTGTAATGGGTTTTTTTTTGTTTTGTTTTGTTTAATTACAGTTATTTGAATCC